>ML309344.1:0-30560 GCA_005239505.1 Nicotiana paniculata
CATCATTATTTACAACACATTGTTAGTAATTTCTAGTTATTATTATTGTCAATAGAATTAGTAAAACAGCACCAATTTATATTAAAAAGTCTTGAGAGAATTGATTGACTAAAAGTTGGGTATTCTAAATACTTGATTGATACGTAAATTCCCTGTGGGATCGACTCTGGGTATAATACCCCGGATTATATTTGCAACGCCCATTTAGTCTTTTATTAGACATAGTTGAGCGTGATCAACGGTGACACAGCATGTGGTTCCAGTTCAGCTCATGGTCAGAGCAACAGCATCTGAGGGAGAGCCGCTTAGATTTGCAAGGTTCAAGAGATATAACCCTCCTACATTCGGTTGTTTGTCTTCATAGAGTGCACAGGGATTTCCGTGGGAGTGCCATAGCATCCTCCGCACTTTGGATATTGTTGAAATGAGTGGGGTTGATTTTACTACGTTCCAACTTCAGGGAGAGGCATATCAGTGGTGGCGAACATGTGAGTTGGGTAGCCCGATCGAGTCAGCTTCACTTACTTGGAGTCAATTTTCAGAAATGTTCTTGAGAGAGTTTGTAACCCAGTCCCTTCGGGATGAATGGCGCACGGATTTTGAGCAGTTACGCCAGGGCATTATGCCAGTATTAGAGTATGCCATCAGATTCAGTGATTTAGCCAGGCATGCACCTGCCTTAGTCGCTACAGTTAGAGGGTGAGTACGTAGATTCATTAAAGGGCTCATGCATGATATTAGGTACAGTATGGCTTGAGAGTTGGAGTCATATGTTTCGTTTCAGTAGGTGGTAGGGATCGCTCATCGGTTAGAGGGCATGTGGGACCGAAAGTGAGAAGACAGACGAGATCAAGAGAGATAGTCGAGGGAGGCGAGGAGGCCTCATAGACCGGAGAGATTTGTTGGTAAATATTTTGGAGGTAGGGTGCGTCACGGTAGAGGTTTTTTGGGTCAGCCAGTTCAGTTTGCATTACCGGCTTCGTATGAGGTTTCAGGTACTCGTGGGTCTCAAAGTACTCGTATTGCAAAGTTTCCCCAACCACGCCAGCATAGAGGTTGTTTTGAGTGTGGAGATACCAGTCATAGGGTGAGAGATTGTCCAAGGATTCAGGCAGGTGTTTCACAGCAGGGCATTCAGGTGAGTAAAGGGCACCCAAGAAGGAGAGGCCCGGCCCGTTGATGTGTTTCGTATAGTAGGCTGGACGCCGTTGTGCCAGACGTTATAGTACAGGTATGTTTTGATTTGTTACATAGGGGAACCATTTGTATTTCATTATAGCTCTACTGGTCGGGACGAGTTCCCTCATTTGTTGCTTCATTTATGAGTGAGTTTCATGTGTTAGACTCTATTTTCGTGTTTTCTCCTATTGGGAGATTCTGTGAGTGGTAGCCCGTGTCTATCATTTGTTTCTATTCACTACTGAGAGATATGATACTAGTAGAAAAATCTTGTTGTCCAGTACGGTAGGCTTGACGTGATTCCTGAGTATAGTGGTTATGAGCTGTGATTCTTATGCTCCACCAGTGTGGGAGCCAGTACGTGTTGTAATTTTGTTAAAGGAAGTGATCTAGTGAAAAGTTCCAGTTGGTGGAATATATATCCTATTTGTGAGTTAGAGTTGAGGGAAAGACCCTCGTGATCTCTTGTGGTTCGATATGTTTGAAACGGGCTGAGTACCGCGGTGGAAATTATACTAGGATGGGATCCTTGTGATTTGTTCATGTGCTTTAATTCCTTCCTTGTTATATTGTTTTGTAGGTTAGCATTGATAGAGAGTTGTGCATGTCGGGCTTGTTTGATAGTTTGCTTATGTGTTCCTCTTTTCATATTCAGTCATTTCCGTTATGTGCTCCTAGAGTTTTAGCTTGCGGGGTGTGTGCCCGGTGGTGTTAGTTGTGGCTGGGTGATTCGGGTGTCAAATTATGAGGTCCTCGTGTTTCTTGCATTATTATCAGCATGATGGAGGTTTGAAACAGAGTTCTATCGGATATGAGGCTAATTGTCGGTGCTGAGTTGAATTCGGGCAACTATTGTGATCAGAAGTGTTATTAAGACCTATGTGTGGTGTGTTATATTGTGTGGTCATATCTTGTGGGTGTAGGAATGAGTTGATGTAGCTGGTTGAGACTGGAACCGGATATGGATTTAGAATCGGGTCTTGAGGAAATGAAGAGAAGGTGAGAATTTGGGGTCTGAGGCTTATCGGTGTTAGTAGAAAGGCTAAATCGTAGTTGATATGGTGTCATCACGCTTATGTAGATTGGAGTGACGTGGGATCACCCGTGGGTGTATTTTGGAAGTGTGCCTTCAGTGATTTGAAGACTTCGAGGCGAATTTTAACACATTCAAGGACGAACGTTTGTTTCAAGAGGGGGAGAATATAACGAGCCGACCGGTCGTTTGGAGAATTTAAGCTCCATTCGATGGCATAAGGTCTTGAAAAGCTTCACATTTTGTATATCAACCTGCGTGCATGGTTGGATTCAGTTATCGGATGATTTGGAGTCGAATTGGAAGAAGGATTTTAGTTTCGGAAGCTTAAGCGGTGGAATTTGACCGAAATTTGACTTTCTATGTAAACGGCTCCAGAATAGGTTTTGGATAATGTCAAATGCTTCATATGGTGAGTTTGATCTTAGGCGTGCGTCTGGATTTGGACTTGGAGGTCCGTGGAGTAATTTGAGGCAATTCGGCGAAAGATGGAACATTTGAAGTTTGGAAAAAGGAGTGGTTTGACCACAATTGACTTTTTGGGATATCGGGGTCGAAATGCGATTTCGAGAGTTGGAGCAGCTCTGTTATGTGAATTGGGACTTGTCTGCAAAATTAGGCGTCATTCCGGGTTGAATTGATAGGTTTCAGAACGAGTTAAGAAGTTCAAAGAATTGGAAGTTCATAAGCTCGATCCATGGTGTGATTCATAGATTTGTCGTGTTTTGATGTGATTTGAGACCTCGAGCGGGTTCGTGTTAGAATATGGAACTTGTTGGTACGCTTGGACGGGGTCCCGAGGGCCCCGGGTGTGTTTCGGACGAGTCGCAGATGAATTCCATGGTTTTGGGAAGGCTGAGTACTGGTGTAATCGCACCTGCGGACCTTGGGCGCAGGTGCGATGGTCGCAGGTACAATGGAGGAAGCACAGGTGCGAGAAAGGCTGGTCTGGGAAGTCTCCGCAGATGCGGAGAGATGGCCGCACGTGCGGGCCGAATGTCGGTTCTTGAGACGCAGATGCGGTTGTGGCCCTTAAGTGAAAATTCGTAGGTGTGGTCAGCTGGACCGCAGAAGCGGTTACGCAGATGCGCCTTTTTTTCCGCGGATGCAGAAGTCCTAGTTGATTCATTTAAGCGAGGGTTGTCCATTTTTCTTCAAATTTTGAGTTTTGGACTTCGGATTTGGGAGCAATTTTTGGGGGTTTTCAAGCAATCTTCTTGGGTAAGTGTTCTTCACCAAGTATTTAATGTATTCCATAATTTTACCTTCATTTATATCATTAAATTTGTGTTTTGGGTTGAAGAAAATGTTGGTTTTTGAAGAAGATCTCTAAAAATGAAAAATCATGATTTGAGGGACGAAATGGTATCGGAATCTGATAATTTTGTATGGTTGAACTCATATTGGAATGCGTATTCGGATTGTTGTAAAATTTATTGGGTTTCGAGGTGCGGGCCCAGGGTCAACTTTTGGACCGATTTTTAGAATTTGATAAAGATTGAAGCTTTATTACCCGGAATAGTTCCTTATAAGTTTTATGTGTGTTTTGAAGTTGTTCTAGTTTCTTTTGAGCCGTCTGGAGGGATTTTCACCCGAGAAGTCCATTTTAGAGTACCGGGTTGTCGTCTTTCAGGTAAGTATCTTGCCTAACCTTGTTGGGGGGAATTACCCCTTAGGATTTGAGTCTTCTATGTTGATGATAGCCTGTGTACGCGAGGTGACGAGTGTGTGCTCGGACTTATTTGTAGAAAGTTGACCTTTTAGGGTTCTTAGGTCCTTATATTTACCTTGAATGAAGCTGACCTTGATACGCTTGAGTTCTTATTTGCTAGTTTCACCTCTACATGCTTTGATTAGAGCTAATTTAGGATTCACCCTTACTGCCTACTTGACCCCGATTTGACTTAACCAAAGGTTTTACGTTTTCTATCGTCATGCTATATTTTCATAAACTGCCTATAATTAATGTAAATTGTTAGTATTATCTATTCTATAATTGTTTACCTTGATTGGAGTACAAGTATATTTTAGTGTTTACCCTTAATTGAATTGTTGAATACCTCTCATAATTGCTCGACCTCATAAGTAGTTGAGATAATTTATATCTTAGTCGACTTGCCCTTACTTGGAATTATTTGACTTATGTTGGATTCTATTTATTGGCTTGAACAATGTGGATTTGTTGCTACGTCTTGTTTTTTCCTAGTTAAGTTGTTCTCGTTACTCTTAGCATTCTTTACCGTGATTATCCCTTGTGAACTATGTTCTACTGTTTTCTTTGTAAATTGAAGTTCTTGTATTGATTTATTTGTCGTACCTTGTATTGTTGTCATGGTTTCTTTGTGTTTTATGTGGTGATGTACGAGTTTTCTGTCGTGCTATATTTGTTGTCTTTGTTTTTTGTGCTGCATATTTAAATTGGGACTATGGACGTATTCCGGGAGATCCCCATGTACTGCATATTTAAATTGGGGTTACGGACGTATTCCGGAAGATCCCCTTATACTGCATATTTACTTTGGGACTACAGAAGTATTCTGGGAGATCCCCCAGCACTGTATATTGTTTTGGGACTACAGACGTATTCCGGGAGATCCTCTGTATTGTATGATAAATTCGGAACTATGGGACGGGATCTCGGTGGACTTTATTGAAGAAACTATGTTTGAAATAAATTTATTTGGAAAGTCCAATTGAAAAACATTTATCTTGATTAAACTGTGTTTGAAGGACATTTCTTTGGAAAAGTATATTTGAAAAGCGTTTATGCTGAAGAAAACTATGTTTGAAGTACATTTCTTTGGAAAAGTATATTTGAAAAGCATTTATCTTGAAGAAAACTATGTTTGAGAGACATCTCTTGGGAAAGTATATTTCAAAAGAAATTTTCCATTAAAAATGATATTACCTTAAAGCTTTCAATTTTGAAACTTGCGGGTGAAAGTTTACACTTGAAGAGTTTGACCATTTTATTGGGATTTGTGGCTAAGGCCTGATGGGGAGACTAATGCAGTGTTGAGTTACTACTTGCCCTTATTGTGTGGTGGTTTCCGGACATGGGTTGTGTTCCCGTCCATCCTTCGATGTATTGTTTTGGTGATCCATTGTTGTTTACTATTTTTTCTTCCTTATTGTAGTCGTTCTATTATTAGCCATATTGTGTAGATAATAGATAGAGGTTATGCTTCCGTTATTTCCTATATTTATGCTTGTTCAGTTTATTAGACCATTGGGTGTCTTGACTAGTCCGCGTCACTAACTTCACTGAGGTTAGTCTTGATACTTACTAAGCATCACTCTGGTGTACTCATACTACACTTCTGCCTATTTTTTTATGCAGATCCAGGTATTGATCGTTAGTAGTTGTGCGGATTCTTGCTGAGGAGACTCAAGGTAAACCTGTCGTCGCGTTTGCAGGCTGCGGAGTCACCTTCCTATTCTGTATTTATATTTTTTTACTTACTTCCAAACAGTTGTATTTAGAAGTTGTAGTAAACTCTGTAGAGCTTATGACTTGTACTACCGGTTTTGGGAAAAATTGTAAATTCTGTAAAGATTTCTATATCGAGACTATTAGGTTTCCATTATTATTATTGTTGTTATTAGACAAGTGTTAGTCTTACCTAGTCCCTAAGACTAGGTGCCATCACGATACCCAACGGAGGGAAAATTGGGTCATAACAAGTTGGTATCAGAGTTTTAGGTTCATTGGTGCTACGAGTCATAAGCGAGTTTAGTAGAGTCTTGTGGATCGGTACGGAGACGTCTGTACTTATCTTCGAGAGGCTACGGAATTATTAGTACAATTCCACTTTCTTCATTCCTATCGTGCGAATTCGTTAATATCGAAGTTTGAAATTATCATTCCATTCTCTCACTGATGGTGAGGACACGAGTTGCAGTTCCTAATGACGTTACCCTGGGGCAGATGTCGCTAGGGCAGAGGCAGAGGTCGGTGAGGAGCACGTGCCGCAGTTTTAACACCTACTAGAACAGCCATTTAGGAGCCGCCAGTAGTTCCAGTTGGGGGGCAGGCACCGGAGGCCCCTATTGTTACCCCCAGACTTCAGGAGACTTTAGCACAGTTCCTGAGCATGGTTTGTACATTGGCTCAGGCGGGGTTATTTCAGGTTGCACTAGTTACTTCACCGACCAGGGGAGGAGCCCAGACTCCCACCGTCCACACTCCAGAGCAGTGAGTTCACATTAGTCAAGTTCCAGGTCTCATGGTGACACAGCCTGTGGTTCCAGTTCAGCTCATGGTCAGAGCAGCAACATCTAAGGGAGAGCAGCTTAGATTTGCAAGGTTCAAAAGATATAATCCTCTTACATTCGGCGGTTTGGCTTCATAGAGTGCACAGGGTTTTCTGGGGGAGTGCCATAGCATCCTCCGCACTTTGGATATTGTTGAAATGAGTGGGGTTGCTTTTACTACATTCCAGATTCAGGGAGCGGCTTATCAGTGGTGGCGGGCATGTGAGTTGGGTAGCCCGGTCGAGTCAGCTTCATTTACGTGGAGTCAGTTTTCAGAAATGTTCTTGATAGAGTTTGTACCTCAGTCCTTTCAGGATGCAGGGCACGCGGAGTTTGAGAAGTTGCGCCAGGGCACTATGTCAGTATTAGAGTATGCCATCAGATTCAGTGATTTGGCCAGGCATGTACCTACCTTAGTCGCTACAGTTAGAGGGAGAGTTCGTAGATTCATTAAAGGACTCAGGCATGATATTCGGTACAGCATGGCTCGAGAGTTTAAGTCATATGTTTCGTTTCACCAGGTGGTAGGGATCGCTCGTTGGTTATAGGGCTTGTGGGGCCGGGAGCGAGAAGATAGACGAGATCAAGAGAGATAGTCCAGGGAGGCGAGGAGGCCTCGTACACCGGAGAGATCTGTTGGTCCTTATTTTGGAGGCATGGTGTGTCACAGTAGAGGTTTTGTGGGTCAGCCAGTTCAGTTTGCATTACCGACTTCGCATGGGGTTTCAGGTACTCGTGGGTCTCAAAGTACTCGTATTAAATAGTTTCCACAACCACGCTAGCAGAGAGGTTGTTTTGAGTGTGGAGATACCAGTCACAGGGTGAGATATTGTCTTAGGATTCAGGCAGGTGTGTCACAGTAGGGCATTCAGGTGAGTAGAGGGCTCCCAAGAGGGGGTGGCCCGACCCATTGATGTGTTTCGTATAGTAGGCTGGAGGCCGTTGTTCCAGACGTTATCGTACATGTAAGTTTTTATTTGTTACATAGGGGCACCATTTGTATTTCATTATAGCTCTACTGGTCGGGACGAATTCCCTCATTTGTTGCTTCGTTTATGAGTGATTTTCATGCGTTGCACTTTATTTTCGTGTTTTCTCCTGTTGGGAGATTCTGTGAGTGTTATCCCGTGTCTATCGTTTGTTTCTATTCATTGTTGAGAGATATGAGACTAGTAGTAAATTCATGTTGTCCGGTACGGTAGGATTGATGTGATTCCTGAGTATAGTGGTTACGAGTCGTGATTCTTATGCTCCACCGGTGTGGGAGCCAGCACGTGTTGTAATTTTGTTAAATGAAATGATCTAGTGAAAAATTCCAGTTGGTGGAATATATATCCTATTTGAGAGTTAGAGTTGAGGGCGAGACCCTCGTGATCTCTTGTGGTTCGATATGTTTGAACCGGGCTGAGTACCGCGGTGTGATGACCCGGCCGATTACCTTAAGAATTAACACCTTGATCCCCTATTAACTGTTTTCCCCAAGTCTATTTCTGCTAAATTGAATTATCGGGACGTTCGGTTTTGAGTTTCAGAGAGTTTTGGGACATTTAGTCCCTAAATGAGAGGTTAAGTGTTGGAAAGTTCGCCGTAGTCGGAGCAGTGTGAAGACTTCCTCGGAATGGAAATACGATGGTTCCGTTAGCTCCATTAGGTGATTTCGGGGTTGGGAGCGTGTTCGAAATGTATTTTGGAAGTTCGTAGCTCATTTAGGCTTGAAATGCCGAAGTTTGAATTTTTGGAGTTTCTGGTCCGATAGTTAATTTTTTATCTGAGGGTAGGAATGGAATTCCGGAAGTTGCAGTAGTTCCGTCATGTCATTTGGGATGTGTGTGCAAAATTTGAGGTCATTCGGATAAGTTTAGACATGTTTCGACGTCGGATGTGAATTCTAGAATTTTCCTAAGTTCCTAGGCTTGAATCTTTGCATAATCGATGATTTTGATGTTATGAGACATGTTTTTAAGGCTCGACCTAGTTCATATGAGGTGTTAGGGTTGGTTGGTGGTTTTGGTTGAGGTCCCGGAGGCCTTGAGGTTGTTTCGGATGCTTAACGGGTGAAGTTTGGGAAAATTGTTGTTGTTGAACCAGGCACCTTCTGGTGTCTTCGCACCTGCGAAGGTTTTTACGCAGGTGCGTACTCGCAGGCATGGTGGCCTTGATCGCAGGTGAGATAGGGGAGTTTTGGGCCAGTGGTCGCAGGTGCGACCTGGGTTCCGCAAGTGCGGGACCGCAGGCGCGACCAAACGACTGCAGGTGCGGCCCCGGTGCATTTTAAGTGGCTTTCGCACCTACGATGCTTTTTCTGCAGGTGCAGTGATCGAGCCAGCAGGTGCGAATCCCCTGTGTGTTTTATTCCAAAAATCCGAGAGTTCATCTCATTATTCTAAAAACCGGGTAAGGGCTCAAGAAGTGGCGATTTTCTGTGGGTTTTGAAGAGAAGGATCGTAGGTAACATTTTCTAATCCTAATTCATTGTTAGACCATTAATTCCCATTGTTTTCTTTAGTTTAATTATCAAAATGGGCGGAAAATCATAGGGAAGTGATGTGATTTTTCCCAACCCGAAATTCTTAAAACATTATGGGGTTTTGGCATCGGATTTCTATTGTTTCTGGTTGAATGAGTATGTGAGTGTATGGGTGTCTGAAAAATATAACTTTTACCCGATTCCGAGTCGTGGGCCCGAGGGGAATTTTGGTCATTTATATAATTTCACGCCTTAACTTGAATTAAACAGTATAATCAGTTGCATGAGATGTTATTTACGATGTGTAATTGAATTGTATAGATTTGGGCCATTTGGAGTCGGATACTCATGGCAAACATGTGGTTTCAAGTTGATTTTGAGCCGGTTCGAGGTAAGTGGCTTGTCTAACCTTGTGTGGGGGACCTTTCCTCTTAGGATGTGATATTTGGTAATTGAATGCCTCGTACGTGAGGTGACGAGCACGTACTTGTGCTAACTGTTGAAAATCCAATTTTACTTTAAATATTTAGACTGAGTTTCTTTCTTACCTGCTTTATTCTACTTGCGATTATAGCCTATGTTAGTTTAGAAAAGCATGCCTAGTTGACTTGAATTGCCTATTTGCTTAAGTTGCTTTAATTGTACTACGTGAAGCATGTGAGGCTAGAACTACTTGTTTCCCTGTATTTTTGCACTCTATTTCTTAATGTCTTCTTGTTGTGGCTGCGTATTTACTTTGGACTACGGGACGGTATCCCGTGAGATCCCCCTGCATATTTACTTTTGGACTATGGGATGGTATCCCATGACATCCCCCTGCATATTTACTTTGGACTACGGGACGGTATCCCGTGAGATACCCCTGCATATTTACTTTGGACGGTATCCGTGAGATCCCTCTGCAAATTTACTTTGGACTACGGGATGGTATCCCGTGAGATCCCCCTGCATATTTACTTTGGACTATGGGACGGTATCCCGTGAGATCCCTCTGCAAATTTACTTTGGACTACGGTATCCCGTGAGATCCCCCTACATATCTACTTTGGACTACGGGACGGTATCCCATGAGATCCCTCTGCATATTTACTTTGGACTACGGGACGGTATCCCGTGAGATCCCTCTACAAATTTACTTTGGACTACGGGACGGTATCCCGTGAGATCCCCCTGCATATTTACTTTGGACTACTGGACGGTATCCCGTGAGATCCCCCTGCATATGTACTTTGGAGTACGGGACGGTATCCCGTGAGATCCCTCTGCATATTTACTTCGGACTACGAGACGGTATCCCGTGAGATTCCCCATGCATATTTACTTTAGACTACGGGATGGTATCCCGTGAGATCCCCCTGCATATTTACTTTGGACTATGGGACGGTATCCCGTGAGATCCCTCTGCAAATTTACTTTGGACTACAGGACAGTATCCCGGGAGATACCCCTACGCATTTATAGCTGGACTACGGGACGGTATCCCGGGAGATCCTCCGGATAGACATATGATGGACTATGGGACGGTATCCCCGGAGATCCTCCGGATATACATATGATGGACTACGGGACGGTATTCCGAGAGATCCACTAGACAGTTGAGAAAGGGACTACAGGACGATATCCTGGGAGATCCTCATTGTTACCTTTGTTATCGAGTTGTTCATATTTCGTGTTTACTCTGTTCTTGTGTTTGTCATTTCCTTGTTTGACCTGTCTTATTTCACAGCTGTATTCATTATTTCTGTTTGTCTTTCATACTGTAAATTCCTATTATATTGTTTAACCTCAGTAGGGCCCTGACCTTCCTCGTCACTACCTGACCGAGGTTAGGCTTGGCACTTAATGAGTACCGATGTGGTGTACTCATGCCCTTTCATGTGCATGTTTTTCATGTGCAGATCCAGGTACCTCCACTCAGGTGCACTATCCCCGAGGTTGAGAGATACAGTAGAGACTTCGAGGTACATCTACCGAGTCCGCAGACCAGGAGTCTCTATCTTATTTCAACTTTTTGTGGAAAGTTATTCTTCCTTACAATTTTATAGACATTATGGAGTTAGAGCAATGTATTATATTCTATTAGCCTGTGGTTCCCGTGAGTTTCTGGGTTTTGGGGTGATATAGTAGACCTCCGTAGTATTTTGGGTTGTATATGCCAAGTGGCATTTATATACAGTCTTTCTTTTAGATTGTTCATCTTTCTTTTACTTAATTATTCCGCAAATTATGTTGTTATTCCGCATTGCTAGGCTTACCTAGTTATAGGGACTAGGTGCCGTCACGACATGTTCACGGAGGGCGAACTAGGGTCGTGACAAGTTGGTATCAGAGCTCTAGGTTCATAAGAGTCACCAAACACAGGCCAATTATTTAGAGTCTCGCTGATCGGTACGGAGACGTCTGTACTTATCTACGAGAGGCTATGTAACTGTTTAGTAAAAATCTTCACTTCATTTGATTTCCTTGTCGTGCGATGCTTCTTTTAACATCAATTCTAAACCTCTGTCTTCTACTCTCTCATAGATGGTGAGGACACGTGTTGCTCGGGACGATCAGGCACCCGCGCCCCCTACCGCAGCCGTCAGAGGCCGGGGCCGAGTAGAGGCCGGGGGCACGCACGTGGTGTAGTGAGAGCACCTGCGCGAGCTGCCGCCGAGGTACCACCGGCAGATCTAGCCGAAGTCCAGGCACCTGACACGCCTACAGCTACTACTACTCCAGCCCTTCAGGAGGCTTTGGCACAATTCCTGAGCATGTTTGGTACATTGATTCAAGCGGGATTGATTCAGGTTGTACCGACTACTTCACAGATCGGGGAAGGGACCCAGACTTCGCCGCCCCCACTCCAGAGCAGTGAGTTCCCATTGGTCAGGTTGCAGGTGTCATGGCGACACAACATGTGGTCCCAGTTCAATGGGTGGTGAGGACCCCTCGCCGAGTAGGGGACATATGGGTCCAGGAGAGAGAGGACAGACGAGGTCAGGAGGGAGAGTACAGAGGAGTGAGTAGGCCTCGTATATTGGGGAGACCTTCTAACCCTTATTTTGGAGGAAGAGTACAGCATGGTAGAGGTTTTGTGGGCCAGCCAGCTCAGCTTGCATCTCAGACTTTACACCGGGTTTCGGGTGTTCAGGGGTCTCGGAGTACCCTTACTGCACAGTTTCCACCCCCACGTCGGCCACGAGGTTTCTTTGAGTGTGGTGACACCCGCCATATGGTTAGGGAATGCCCCAGACTTGGTAGGGGTGCATCTTCATGTGCTTTTCAGCCACAGCGTGCTCAGCAGAGTTCTCAGGCTGTGGTTACAACCCCAGTTGTTACCCCACCTACCCTCGCCGAGGTTGTTGCCTCCGACTCTGTCATCACAGGTATTGTCATGAATGTTTATAGAGGTGTACCGATTCTATTCGATCTAGGCTCCTCTTATCCTTATGTGCCTTTTATTTTTGCTCCGCATTTGAGTGTACCTCGGGATTTCCTTGAGTTTTCCTGTTTATGTTTCTACTCCTGTGGGAGATTCTCTTGTTGTGGACCGCGTTTATCGGTCGTGTTTGGTTACTATTCGTGGTTTTGAGACCAGTTCGGATTTATTGTTACTCAATATGGTGGATTTTGATATTATCTTTGGCATGCACTGGTTGTCGCCCCGTTATGCTATTCTTGATTGTCACGCCAAGACCGTGATGCTGGCTATGCTAGGTATTCCGTGTGTTGAGTGGAGTGGTACCTTATATCACACTCCCAGTAGAGTTATCTCTTTTATTAGAGCTTAGCGTATGGTTGAGAAGGGGTGTGCCGCGTATTTGGCTTATGTGAGAGATGTCAGTATTGATACCCCTTCTGTTGATTCAGTTCCAGTAGTACAGGATTATCCTGATGTGTTTCCAGCTGATCTTCCGGGCATGCCGCCCGATAGAGTCATTGATTTTGGCCTTGATTTGTTGTCGGGCACTCAGCCCATTTCCATTCCTCCTTACTGTATGGATCCTCCTGAGTTGAAGGAGTTGAAGGATCAGTTACAAGAATTGCTTGATAAGGGTTTATTCGACCCAGTGTTTCACCTTGGGGTGCTCCTGTCTTTTTTGTGAAGAAAAAGGGTGGTTTTATGCGCATGTGTATTGATTATCGTCTGTCGAACAGGGTTACAGTGAAGAACCATTATCCATTGCCTCGTATTGATGATTTATTTGACTAGCTTCAGGGCGCACAGGTATTTTCTAAGATTGATTTGCACTCAGGTTACCATCAGTTGAAGATTCGGGAGCCGGATATCTCGAAGACTGCTTTCAGGACTCGGTATGGCCATTACGAGTTTCTAGTTATGTCATTCGGGCTGACTAATGCCCCTGCAGCATTTATGCATTTGATGCACAATGTGCTCAGGACATATCACAACTCGTTCATCATTGTTTTCATAGATGATATTCTTGTTTACTCCCCGAGTCGGGAAGATCATGAGCAGCCCTGAGGGCAATGCTTCAGTCCTTGAGAGAGAAGAAGTTGTATGCAAAGTTCTCAAAATGTGAGTTTTGGTTGAGTTCTGTGGCATTCTTAGGCCACGTGGTATCGAGTGAGGGCATTCGAGTGGATCCGAAGAAGGCAGGTCGTCCTCAGTTACAGAGATTCATAGTTTCCTTGGCTTGGCAGGTTACTACCGCCGTTTTGTGGAGGGATATTCATCGATTGCAGCCCCTATGACTAGATTGACCCATAAGGGTGCTCCATTTCAGTGTACAGAGGAGTGTGAGGCGAGCTTTCAGAAGCTCAAGACAGCTTTGACTACAGCCTCAATCTTGATCTTGCCTACTGGTTCGGGGTCTTATACAGTTTATTGTGATGCCTCGCGAGTTGGCCTTGGAGCAGTGTTGATGCATGACGGTAGGGTGATTGCCTACGCGTCCACACAATTAAAGATACATGATAAGAATTACCCTGTCCATGACCTTGAGTTAGCTGCCATTGTTCACGCCTTGAAGATCTGGCGTCATCATTTGTAGGGTGTGCCTTGTGAGACTTATACTAACCACCGAAGTTTGCAGCACATATTTAGGCAGAATGATCTAAATTTGCGCCAGCATAGATGGTTAGAGTTGCTAAAGGACTATGACATCACTATATTATACCACCCGGGGAAGGCCAATGTGGTAGCCGACGCCTTGAGTCGCCGGGTGGAGAGTTTGGGGAGTTTGGCATACCTTCATGCAGCTGAGAGGCCTCTAGCCATAGATGTTCAGTCCTTAGCCAGTCATTTTGTGAGATTGGATCTTTATGAGCCTTGTCGGGTATTAGCTTGTGTGGTTTCTCGGTCTTCCTTATTCGATCATATCAGGGAGCGGCAGTATGATGATCCTCATTTACTTGTCCTCAAGGACACGGTCCAGCACGGTGATGCCAGAGATGTGACCATTGGAGACGACAGGGTATTGAGGACGCAGGGTCGGATTTGTGTGCCCAATGTTGATGGGCTTCGGGAGTTGATTTTAGCAGAGGCCCATAGTTCGCGGTATTCCATCCATCCGGGTACTGCGAAGATGTATTAGGATTTGAGGCAGCACTATTAGTGGCAAAGAATGAAGAAGGATATAGCAGAGTTTGTAGCCAAGTTCCTCAACTGTCAGCTGGTCAAATATGAGCATCAGAGACCGGGAAGGTTACTTCAGCAGATTGAGCTTCCAGAGTGGAAGTGGGAACGGATCACCATGGACTTTGTGGTTGGACTTCCTCGGACTTTGAGGAAGCATGATTCTATTTGGGTGATTGGGATCGGCTGACCAAATCAGCCCATTTCATTGTACGGAAAATTTATTCATCGGAGCGGTTGGCGGAGATTATATTCGGGAGATCGTTCGTCTGCATGGTATTCTAGTTTCTATTATTTTAGACAGAGGTACTCAGTTCACTTCACGGTTCTGGAGAGCCGTTCAGCAGGAGTTAGGTACCAGGGTGGAGTTGAGCACAACATTTCACCCCCAGACGGACGGGCAGTCCGAGCGCACTATTCATATTCTTGAGGATATGCTTTATGCTTGTGTGATTGAGTTTGGAGGGTCTTGGGATCAGTTCTTGCCATTGGCAGAGTTTGCTTACAACAACAGTTATCAACCCAACATTCAGATGGCGCCGTATAAGGCTTTATATGGTAAGAGGTGCAGATCTCCGGTGGGTTGGTTTGAGTCGGGCGAGGCCAGGCTATTGGGCACAGAGTTGGTTCAGGATGCACTGGAGAAGTTCAAGGTGATTCAGGATAGACTCCGTACAACCCATTCCAGACAGAAGAGTTACACGAATCGGAAGGTTCGTGATGTTTCATATATGGTCGGAGAGTGGGTTCTGCTTCGGGTTTTGCCTATGAAGGGCGTTATGAGATTTGGGAAGAAAGGGAAGTTGCGTCCGAGGTTTATTGGCCCTTTTGAGATATTGAGGCGTGTTGGGGAGGTTGCGTATGAGATTGCCTTACCTCCCAGCTTGGGAGGAGTTCATCCAGTATTTCATGTTTCGATGCTCTGGAGGTATCACGGTGACCCGTCTCATGTCTTGGATTTCAGCTCAGTCCATTTGGACAAGGATCTATCATATGTTGAGGAGCCTGTAGCTATATTGGACAGGCAGGTCAGAAAGCTCAAGTCGAAGAACATTGCTTCAGTAAAGGTTTAGTGGCGGGGTCAGCCGGCCGAGGAGGCGACCTGGGAGACCGAGCAGGATATGCGCAGAAGTTACCCTCATCTTTTCACTACTTCAGGTATGTCTTTATGCTCGTTCGAGGACGAACGAATGTTTAAGTGTAGGAGGATGTGACGACCCGGTCGGTCGTCTTAAGAATTAACGCCCCGATCCCCTATTAACTATTTTCCCCAAGTCTATTTATGCTAAATTGAATTGTCGGGATGTTCGGTTTTGAGTTTCGGAGAGTTTTGGGACATTTAGTCCCTAAATGAGAGCTTAAGTGTTGGAAAGTTTCCCATAGCCGAAGAAGTGTGAAGACGGCCTCGGAATGGAAATCTGATGGTTTCGTTAGCTTCGCTAGGTGATTTTGGGTATGGGAGCGTGTTCGGAATGTATTTTGGAAGTCCGTAGCTCATTTAGGCTTGAAATGCCAAAGTTTGAATTTTTGGAGTTTCCGGTCCGATAGTGAATTTTTGATCCGAGGGTCGGAATGGAATTCCGGAAGTTTCAGTAGTTTCGTCATGTCATTTGGGATGTGTGTGCAAAATTTGAGGTCATTCGGATAAGTTTAGACGTGTTTCAACGTCGGATGTGAATTCTAGAATTTTCCTAAGTTCCTAGGCTTGAATCTTTGCATAATCAACGATTTTGATGTTATGAGACATGTTTTTAAAGCTCGGCGTAGTTCATATGAGGTGTTAGGGTTGGTTGGTGGTTTTGGTTGAGGTCCCGAGGGCCTCGGGGTTGTTTCGGATGCTTAACGGGTGAAGTTTGGGAAAATTGTTGTTGTTGAACCAGGCACCTTCTGGTGTCTTCGCACCTGTGAAGGTTTTTACGCAGGCGCGGTGGCCTAGATCGCAGGTGCGATAGGGGAGTTTTGGGCCAGTGGTTGCAGGTGCGACCTGGGTTCTACAGGTGCGGGACCGCAGGCGCGACCAAACGATCGCAGGTGCGGCCCCAGTGCATTTTAAGTGACTTTCGCACCTGCGATGCTTTTTCCGCAAGTGCGGTACCTCAAGTGCGGTACCGCAGGTGCGGTGATCGAGCCCGCATGTGCGAATCCCCCGTGTGTTTTATTCCAAAAATCCGAGAGTTCATCTCATTATTCTAAAAATCGGGTTAGGGCTCAAGAAGTGGCGATTTTCTGTGGGTTTTGAAGAGAAGGATCATAGGTAACATTTTCTAATCCTAATTCATTGTTAGACCATTAATTCCCGTTGTTTTCTTTAGTTTAATTATCAAAAATGGGGGCAAAACCATAGGAAAGTGATGTGATTTTTCCCAACCCGAAATTTTAAAAAATTTATGGGGTTTTGGCATCGGATTTCGATTGTTTCTAGTTGAATGAGTCCGTGAGTGTATGGGTGTCCGAAAAATATAACTTTTACCCAATTTCGAGTCGTGGGCCCGAGGGATGTTTTGGTCATTTTACATAATTTCGCGCCTTAGCTTGAATTAAACAGTATAATCAGTTTCATGAGATGTTATTTACGATATGTAATTGAATTGTATAGATTTGGGCCATTTGGAGTCGGATACTCGTGGCAAACGTGTGGTTTCAAGTTGATTTTGAGCCGGTTCGAGGTAAGTGGCTTGTCTAACGTTGTGGGGGGGACCTTTCCCCTTAGGATGTGATATTTGGTAATTGAATGCCTCGTACGTGAGGTGACGAGCACGTACTTGTGCTAATTGTTGAAAATCCGATTTTACTTTAAATATTTAGACTGAGTTTCTTTCTTACCTGCTTTATTCTACTTGCGATTATAGCCTATGTTAGTTTAGAAAAGCATGCCTAGTTGACTTGAATTACCTATTTGCTTAAGTTGCTTTAATTGTACTACGTGAAGCATGTGAGGCTAGAACTACTTGTTGCCTTGTATTTTGCACTCTATTTCTTAATGTCTTCTTGTTGTGGCTGCATATTTACTTTGGACTACGGGACGGTATCCCATGAGATCCCCCTGGATATTTACTTTGGACTACGAGACGGTATCCCGTGAGATCCCCCTGCATATTTACTTTGGACTACGGGATGGTATCCCGTGAGATCCCCCTGCATATTTACTTTGGACGGTATCCCGTGAGATCCCTCTGCAAATTTACTTTGGACTACGGGATGGTATCTCGTGAGATCCCCCTGCATATTTACTTTGGACTACGGGACGGTATCCCATGAGATCCCTCTGCAAATTTACTTTGGAATACGGGATGGTATCCCGTGAGATCCCCCTACATATTTACTTTGGACTACGGGACGGTATCCCATGAGATCCCTCTGCAAATTTACTTTGGACTATGGGACGGTATCCCGTGAGATCCCTCTGCAAATTTACTTTGGACTACGGGACGGTATCCCGTGAGATCCCTATGCAAATTTACTTTGGACTACCGGACGGTATCCCGTGATATCCCCCTGCATATTTACTTTGGACTACGGGACGATATCCGGTGAGATCCCCCTGCATATTTACTTTGGACTACGGGACGGTATCCCGTGAGATCCTTCTGCAAATTTACTTTGGACTACGGAATGGTATCCCGTGAATCCCTATGCATATTTACTTTGAACTACGGGAGGGTATCCGGTGAGATCCCCTTGCATATTTACTTTGGACTACGGGACGTTATCCCATGAGTTCCCTCTGCAAATTTACTTTGGACTACGGGACGGTATCCTGTGAGATTCCCCTGCATATTTACTTTGGACTACCGGACGGTATCCCGTGAGATCCCCCTACATATTTACTTTGGACTACGGGACGGTATCCCGTGAGATCCCTCTACAAATTTACTTTGGACTACGGGACGGTATCGCGGGAGATCCCCCTACACATTTATAGGTGGACTACGGGACGGTATCCCGGGAGATCCTCCGGATATACATATGATGGACTATGGGACGGTATCCCGGGAGATCCTCCAAATATTCATATGATGGACTACGGGACGGTAACCTGAGAGATCCACTAGACAGTTGAGAAAAGGACTACAGGACGGTATCCTGGGAGATCCTCATTGTTACCTTTGTTATTGAGTTGTTCATATTTCGTGTTTACTCTGTTCTTGTTTTTGTCATTTTCTTGTTTGGCCTGTCTTATTTCACAGTTGTATTCATTATTTTTGTCTGTCTTTCATACTGTAAATTCTTATTATATTGTTTAACCTCAGTAGGGCCCTGACCTTCCTCGTCACTACCCGGCCGAGGTTAGGCTTGGCACTTAAAGAGTACCGCTGTGGTGTACTCATGCCCTTTCCTGCGCATATTTTTCATATGCAGATCCAGGTACCTCCACTCAGGCGCACTATCCCCGAGGTTGAGAGATACAGTAGAGACTTCGAGGCACATCTACTGCATCCGCAGACCAGGAATCTCTATCTTATTTAAGACTTTTGTGAAAACTTATCCTTCCTTACAGTTGTATAGACATTCTGGAGTTAGATCAATGTATTATATTCTGTTAGCATTTGGTTCCCGTGAGTTTCATGGTTTTGGGGTGATATTGTAGACCTCCGTAGTATTTTGGGTCGTATATGCCAAGTGCCATCTATATACAGTCTTTCTTTTTTATTGTTCAACTTTCTTTTACTTAATTATTCCACAAATTATGTTGTTATTCCGCATTTCTAGGCCTACCTAGTTATAGGGACTAGGTGTCGTCACGACATGTTCACGTAGGGCGAACTGGGGTCGTAACACGCGGTGGAAATTATACCAGGAAGGGATCATTATGATTTGTTCATGTGATTTAATTCCTTCCTTGTTATATTGTTTTGTAGGTTCATTGATAGAGAGTTGTTCTTGTGGGGCTTGTTTGATAGTTTCCTTATGTGTTCCTCTTTTCATATTCAGTCATTTTCGTTCTGTGCTCCTTAAGTTTTAGCTTGTGGGGTGTGTGCCCGGTGGTGTTAGTTGTGGCTGGGTGATTCGGGTGTCAAAAAATGAGGTCCTCGTGTTTCTTGCATTATTATCAACGTGATGGAGGTTTGAAACAGAGTTCTACCGGATATGAGGCTAATTGTCGGTGCTGAGTTGATTTCGGGCAGTTATTGCGATCAGAAGTGTTATTAAGACATATGTGTGGTGTGTTATGTTGTGTGGTCGTACCTTGTGGGTGTAGGCATGATTTGATGTAGCTGGTTGAGACTGATATCGGATATGGATTTAGAATCGGGTCTTATGGAAATGAGGAGAATGTGAGAATTTGGGGTCTGAGGCTTATCGGTGTTAGTAGAAAGGCTAAATCGCAGTTGATATGGTGTCGTCAGGCTTATGTAGATTGGAGTGATGTGGTATCACCCATGGGTGTATTTTGGAAGTGTGCCTTCAGTTATTTGAAGACTTTGAGGCGAATTTTGCACATTCGAGGACGAACGTTTGTTTTAAGAGGGGGAGAATGTAACGACCCGATCGGTCGTTTTGAGAATTTAAGTTGCATTCAATGGCATAAGGTCTTGAACAACGTTACATTGTGTATATCAACCTGCGTGCATGGTTGGATTTAGTTACCGGATGATTCGGAGTCGAATTGGAAGAAAGATTTTTGTTTCGGAAGCTTAAGCGGTGGAATTTGACCGGAATTTGACTTTTTATGTAAACGGATCCGGAATAAGTTTTGGATAATATCAACAGGTTCGTATGGTGATTTTGAGCTTAGGCATGCGTCCGGATTTGGACTTGGAGGTCCGTGGAGTAATTTGAGGCAATTCGGCGAAAGTTGGAACATTTGAAGTTTGGAAAATAGAGTGGTTTGACCACAGTTGACTTTTTGGGATATCAAGGTCAGAATGCGATTCCGAGAGTTGGAGCAGCTCCGTTATGTGAATTGGGACTTGTCTGCAAAATTTGGCTTCATTCCGGGTTGAATTGATAAGTTTCAGCACGAGTTTAGAAGTTTCAAGAATTGGAAGTTCATAAACTCAATTCATGGTGCGATTCATAGATTCGTCGTGTTTTAATGCGATTTGAGACCTCGAGCGGGTCCGTGTTAGAGTATGGAACTTGTTGGTACGCTTGGACGGGGTCCCGAGGGGCCTATGTGTTTCGGACGAGTCGCGGATCAATTCCATGATTTTGGGAAGGCTGAGGTCTGGTGTAATCGCACTTGCGGACCTTGATCGCAGCTGTGATGTAGGAAGCGCAGGTGCGAGAAAGGCTGGTCTCGGCAGTATCCGCAGATTCTGAGAGATAGCCACACGTGCGGGCCGCACGTGCGGTTCTTGAGACGCAGATGCGGTTGTGGCCCTTAAGTGAAGTGCAGGTGCGGTCAGGTTGACCCCAAAAGCAGTTGCGTGGAAGCACTTTTTTGTCCGTAGATGAGGAAGTCCTTGCAGATTCATTTAAGCGAGGGTTGGCCATTTTTCTTCACATTTTGAGTTTTGGACTTCGGATTTGGGAGCAATTTTTGGGGTTTTTCAAGCAATCTGTTTGGGTAAAGGTTCTTCACCAAGTATTTAATGTATTCCATAATTTTACCTTCATTTCTATCATTAAATTTGTATTTTGGGTTGAAGAAAGTGTTGGTTTTTGAAGAAACTTTCTAAAAGTGAAAAATCATGATTTGAGGGACCAAATGGTATCGGATCTTGATTATTTTTGTATGGTTGAACTCATATTGGAATGGGTATTCGGATTTTGTAAAATTTGTCGGGTTCCGAGGTGCGGACCCAGGGGTCGACTTTTGGACCGATTTTTAGAATTCCATAAAAATTAAAGCTTTATTACCCGGAATAGTTCCTTATAAGTTTTATGTGTGTTTTGAAGTTGTTCTAGTTGCTTTTGAGCCGTCTGGAGGCCTTTTCACCTGAGAATAGAGTATCGGGTTGTCGTCTTTGAGGTAAGTATATTGGCTAACCTTGTGTGGGGGAATTACCACTTAGGATTTGAGTCTTCTATGTTGATTGTAGTCCGTGTATGCGAGGTGACGAGTGTGTGCTCGGACTTATTTGTAGAAGGTTGACCTTTTAGGGTTCTTAGGTCCTTATATTCACCCTTTATGAAGTTGTTCTTGATACACTTGAGTTCTTATTTGCTAGTTTCACCTTTACATGCGTTGATTAGAGCTAATTGCTTTAGGATTCACCCTTACCGCCTACTTGACCCCGATTTGACTTAACCAAAGGTTTTACCTCTTCTATCGTCATGCTATATTTTCATAAACTGCTTATAATTACTGGAAATTATTAGTATTATCTATCCTATAATTGTTTTGCCTTGATTGGAGTACGAGTATCTTTTACTGTTTACCCTTAATTGAATTGTTGAATACCTCTCATAATTGCTCGACCTCATAAGGATTTGAGACAACTTATATCTTAGTCGACTTGTCCTTACTTGGAATTATTTGACTTGTGTTGGCTTCTATTTAATTGCTTGAACATTATGGATTCGTTGCTACGTCTTGTTTTTCGTTGGTTAAGTTGTTCTCCTTACTTTTAGTATTCTTTACTGTGATTATCCCTTGTGAACTATGTTCTACTGTTTTCTTTGTACGTTGAAGTTCTTGTATTGATTTATTTGTCGTACCTTGTATTGTTGTCATGGTTGCTTTGTGTTTGATGTGGTGATGTACGAGTTTTCTGTCGTGCTATAATTGTTGTCCTTGTTTGTTGCGCTACATATTTAAATTGGGACTACGGACATATTCCGAGAGATCCCCATGTACTGCATATTTACTTTAGGACTACAGACGTATTCCGGGAGATCCCCCAGCACTGCATACTGTTTTGAGACTGCGGACGTATTCCGGGAGATCCATTGTATTGTATGATAAATTCGGAACTACGGGGCGGGATCCTGGTGGACTTTATTAAAGAAACTATGTTTGAAATATATTTATTTGGAAAGTCCAATTAAAAAACATTTATCTTGAATAAAACGATGTTTGAAGGACATTTCTTTGGAAAAGTATATTTGAAAAGTGTTTATGCTGAAGAAAACTATGTTTGAAGGACATTTCTTTGGAAAAGTATATTTGAAAAGCGTTTATGTTGAAGAAAACTATGTTTGAAGGATATTTTCTTTGGAAAAGTATATTCGAAAAGCATTTATCATGAAGAAAACTATGTTTGAGAGACATCTCTTGAGAAAGTATATTTCAAAAGAAATTTTCCATTAAAAAGGATATTAACTTAAAGCTTTCAATATAGAAACTTGCGGGTGAAAGTTTAAACTCTAAGATTTTGACCATTTTATTGGGATTTGTGGCTAAGGCCTAATATGGAGACTAATGTAGTGTTGAGTTACTACTTGCCCTTATTGTGTGGTGGTTATCGGACTTGGGCTGTGTTCCCGTCCATCCTTCGGTGTATTATTTTGGTGATCCGTTGTTGTTTATTGTTTTTCCTTCCTTATTGTAGTTGTTCTGTTGTTAGCCATATTGTGTAGATAATAGATAGAGGTTATGCTTCCGTTATTTCCTGTACTTATGCTTGTTCAGTTTATTAGACCAGTGGGTGTCTTGACTAGTCCTCGTTACTAACTTCACTGAGGTTAGTCTTGATACTTACTGGGCACTGTTGTGGTGTGCTCATACTACACTTATGCATATTTACTTGTGCAAATCCAGGTATTTATCGTTAGTAGCTGTGCGGATTTTTGCTGAGGAGACTCAAGGTAAACCTGTCGTCACGTTCGCAGGCTTCAGAGTCACCTTCCTATTATGTATTTGTATTGTTTTACTTACTTCCAAGCAGTTGTATTTAGAAGTTGTAGTAAACTCTCTAGAGCTTATGTCTTGTACTATCGATTTTGGGGGAAAATTGTAAATTCTGTAAAGATTTCTATGTCGAGACTATTAGGTTTCCATTATTATTATTGTTGTTATTAAACAAGTGTTAGGCTTACCTAGTCCCTAAGATAGGTGCCATCATGATACCCAACAGAGGGAGAATTGGGTCGTGACAACAATATAGTGACGTCATAATCTTTCAGTAACTCTAGCCATCTCCTCTGTCTCAAATTAAGATTCTTTTGCTTGAACAAGTACTGGAGGCTACGATGATCCGTGTAAACCTCACATGGCACGCCATAAAGATAGTGCCTCCATATTTTCAATGCGTGAACAATGCCGGACAACTCCAAGTCATGAACAAGATAATTCTTTTCATGAACTTTCAACTGCCGAGACACATATGCAATCACCCTGCCATCCTGCATCAATACTGCTCCAAGCCCAACACGGGAAGCATCACAATATACTATAAAAGATATTGAACCTGATGGCAACACCAACACCGGTGCTAAAGTCAAGGTTGTCTTGAGCTTCTGAAAGCTCGCCTCACACTCATCCGACCATTTAAAGGGGGCACTCTTCTGAGTCAATCTCGTCATCAGGGCTGCTATAGAGAAGAACCCATCCACAAAATGACGGTAGTATCCCGCAAAACCCAAGAAGCTCCTGATTTCCGTGGCTGAAGTGGGTCTAGGCCAGTTCTTGACTGCCTCTATCTTCTTAGGATCTACTTGAATACCCTCTACTGATATGATGTGACCCAAGAAAGCTACTGAATCTAACCAGAATTCACACTTTGAAAACTTTGCATACAACTGATTATCCATCAAAGTCTGGAGTGCTATACGGAGGTATTGCTCATGTTCCTCCTGATTGCGGGAGTATATAAGAATATCATCAATGAACACAATTACGAAGGCATCCAGATAAGGCTTGAAAACCCGATTCATCAAATCCATAAAGGTTGTTGGGGCATTAGTCATGCCAAAAGACATCACCAATAATTCGTAGTGCACATACCTTGTTCGAAAGGCTGTATTAGGAACATCGGACGCCCTAATCTTCAACTGATGGTAGCCCGATCTCAGATCAATTTTTGAAAATACACTAGCACCCTGAAGCTGATCAAATAAATCATCAATTCTCGGTGATGGATACTTATTTTTGATAGTAACCTTATTCAACTGCTGGTAATCTATACACATTCTCATCGATCCATCCTTCTTCTTTACGAACAAAATCGGTGCACCCCAGGGCGAGACACTAGGACTGACGAAACCCTTATCAAGTAGGTCTTGCAACTGTTCTTTTAATTCTTTCAATTCTGGTGGGGCCACCGGGTATGGAGGAATAGAAATGGGATGAGTGCCCGGAGCAACATCAATACAAAAATCAATATCCCTGTCGGGTGGCATCCCCGGCAGGTCTGCAGGAAACACTTTGGGAAACTCCCAAACAATAGGTACTGACTTTATTCAAGAAATTTCGGCATCAGAATCACGAATATGAGCCAATAAGCCAAACATCCCTTCTCAACCATATGACGAGCCTTGGCATAAGAAATCACTCTGCTGGGAGAATGATCAGGAGTCCATTTCCACTCTAATTGAGGCAATCCCGACAAAGCTAAAGTAACTGACTTGGCGTGACAGTCTAAGATGGCATAATAAGGTGACAACCAATCCATGCCCAATATGACATCAAAATCGACCATGTCAAGAAGCAAAAGGTCTACACTAGTTTTAAGACCCTCAATAACGACTGTGCACGAATGATATACACGATCTATCGCAATATCATCCCCCACAGGCGTAGACACATAAACAAGGACACTCAAGGAGTCACAGGGCACAACCAAATACGAGGCAAAATATGATGACACATAAGAATAAGTAGACCCCGAATCAAACAAAACTAAAGCAGCTCTATTATAAACTGAAATGGTACCTGTGATAACTGCATCGGAGGACTCCGCCTCGGGTCTGGCTGGAAATGCATATAATCGGGGCTGGGCCCCACCACCCTGAACTACGTCACCGGGAGGACCCCTAATAGGTGGACCTCCACCTCTAACGGGCTGGCCTCCACCTCTAGCGGGCCGACCTCCACCTCTAGCATTTGACCTCTACCTCTGGCTACCGGACCCCTACCTCTAGTTGGCTGGGCAGGTGGTGCTGCAACTGGTGCCGGAACTATAGCATGAGAATTCTGGTTTTGAGAATTATCCAATGCATGAGGGAAATACCTAGCAATGTGCCTCGGGTCACCACAAGTATAACAAGACCTTGGCTGTCGAGACTGCTGGCCGACAAACTGACACTGTCGACCTGGATACCCCTCCTGAAAGCTCTAGATAGGAGGTGCATCAATAGGGGCTGATAGATCGAAATAAGGCAAATGAGTTTCACGACCACCTGGGGCCCCCCAGGACGTCTGAAGTGCTGAATTAAATGTCCTGGAAGGATGGCCTCTGACCTGAGTACTCCTGCCTCTAGATGAGGCACCACTGAATCCACCGGAATAGCGAGGTCTCTTGTCTGAACCCTGACCTCCCATCCCAAGAACCGACTCAACTCTCCTGGCTATATTGGCCGCGTCCTGAAAGGAAATCTCAGCCCCCGTCTTTTTGTCCATCTGCAACCTGATGGGCTGAGCAAGGACCTCGATAAATCTCCTAACTCTCTCTCTCTCTCTCTCTCTCTCTCTCTCTCTCTCTCTCTCTCTCTCTCTCTCTCTCTCTCTCTGTGGGTAACAAAAGAATAGCATGCCGAGCCAAATCCACAAAGCGGTTCTCATACTAGGTAACTGTCATGCCGCCCTGCTGAAGACGCTCGAACTGACGACGATTCTCTTCTCTAGTAGTGATAGGCAAAATTTCTCCAAAAAGAGGTGAGAAAACTGATCCCAAGTCAGCGCAGGTGACCCAGCTGGTCTAGTCAACAAATAATCCCTCCACCATTTCTTGGCGGAACCAGTCATCTGAAACGCGGCGACGTCGACCCCATTGGTCTCCAAAATACCCATATTATGAAGAACCTCATGACAGTTGTCTAGATATTGCTGAGGATCCTCTGAAGTAGCACCACTGAAGTGAACAGGGAAAAGCTTGATGAACCTGTCCAGTCTCCACAAAGCATCGGAAGTCATAGCTACACCATCCGCAATCGGGGCTGCAGCAACTGTTTGAACTAGCCCAACTGGATTGGCTGCTAGGGTCTGGACCTAAGGAGTAGTCTGATCAGGATTGTGGGTAGCAGGAGTCTAGACCCCTCCTCAAGCCTAAGATACGGCTACTGCAACAGGGAGTGCGCCAGTCTGGGATGCACTCTCCATAAGGCCCACTAATCGTATCAAAGCATCCTGAAGTACCTGGGTAGCAATCAACCCCTCTAGGACCTGAGCTGGTCCAGCTGGAACGGTCTGATCTGGAGCCCCCTCATCAATATCAACATGGGGCTCCGCAGCTAGGGTTGCAGTATGAGCAACGGGCTGAGTCCTTCCCCTGCCTCGGCCTATGCCCCTAACAGGAGATGTTGTTGTTGCAGGAGGACTGGATTGTTGGTCAACAGAAGAAGAGGCACGTGTTCTCTCCATCTGCAAGAGAATAAAAGAGTTCAATCAGTATTTTTTTTGAGCTATCAAGAATCGCACGACAGAGTAGAAGTAAAATGATTTTGTTCCTAACTTCATAGCCTCTGAGAGATAAGTACAGACGTCTCCATACTGATCCCTCAGACTCCATTAAGCTTGTTCATGAATTATGAGACCTAGGAAACCTAGTGCTCTGATACCAACTTGTCACGACCCAAATTCCTAACCCACGGGATCGTAATGGCGCCTAACACAATACTTGCTAGGCAAGCCAATGTTAGAAGTTCACTAACCATTTCCTTTAAAAATTACTTGACACAATAGAACAATTTAAAATAAACAGGAAATCTGATAATTCCCATAAGTAACTTCATGAATAACATTTGAAATAATAATACAAACCACGAACTAATACTAAAATATATAACTACCCAGGTCTGGTGTAACGATTCACGAACTACTAAAGAGTACTACAAATAAATGGGCTGAAAGAAATATGTCTTTATTTTTAATAAAATAAAACAGTATCTAAATAAATAAGGGAAGACTCCAGGAATCTGCGAACGCCAACAGATCTACCTTGTGTCTCCGCGTAAGAACTCAATTATGCTCAAAGAATCAGCTCTGACCGTTACCTGGATCTGCACAAGAAGTGCAGAGTGTAGTATCAGTACAACCGATCCCATGTACTGAGTAAGTGCGAAGCCTAACCTTGTCGAAGTAGTGACGAGGCTAGGAAAGGACACCATATAAATCCTGGACATGTATAAACATACTAGCAGCAATAATAGAAATTAAATAGTTAACATTATATCCAATAATAGGAAGGGATCATGCTATGGGGAACTTAACATAAGAAGTAAGAAAAACAACAAGACATCAATAAACGGTAATCAACAATATTTAAAGCAACAAGAATAGAAAAGGAACCCGTACGGCACCACCCTTCGTGCTTCTACTCTCATCCTCCCCATATCATAAATAAGCATACACGGCATCACCTTTCGTGCTTTTACTCTCACAATGTATTTCATTCAGGCACGGCATCACCCTTCGTGCTTTACACTCTTCCTCACAATAGAATATATTTGGATCATGCACGGCATCACCCTCCGTGCTTTACTCTCCTCCTTACCAATCACAAAATCATTAACAACATACAAAGAGGAATTTCGCAGGAAACCGATATTTCATCATAGTTTCTATTTTCATTTATCATTTCAATCTCAATTCAATATTCACAATATTATCCATCATGGTGGAACCAGGTACCAAACTTCCAACATTTCAACAACAACGATAATCACAAGTAATAGGCTTTACAAGTACCAAAATAACAAGAATTTACTTGCACTCGCATGCTATGACCTGACCACAACGTATAAGTACTCGTCGCCTCACCTATACATTGGATTTAGCAACAAAACAGTTAACAAGTAGTCACACAATACCTATTCCCTCAAGCTAAGGTTAGACACAATACTTACCTCGAATTCACCGGCCACTCACTGCTCAAACACTGCTTTTCCTTTAGAATTAGGCTTCAACGCACTCGAATCTAATCACAATTGGGTTCAATATCATTAATTATTGCTAAAGGTGTTAACTTTAATGAAAAACTATGGTTTTACTATGTTTTCATATCAGAATACGAAAATTAACCCCGGACCGCTTGGTCTAAACTCGAGGTTCGGACCAAAATCCGTTTACCCATTCTCCCCCGAGCCCAGATAAATAATCGATTTTGGAATCCGACCTAATTCAAGGTCTAAATCCCAGAATTTTGAAATTCCTAAGTTCTACCCAAAAACCCCAAATTTTACCATGAAAACTCTACATTTTTGGTTGAAATCTTTTTAAAAGTCGTTAAGGATTGAAAGGAATTAGTTAGAGATCACTTACCAATAATTTGGAGAAGTTTGGGTCTTTGGAAAATCGCCTATGGAGATTTAGGGTTTGACGGAATTGAAAAATGAGTGAAAATCCCGTCAAAAAACTGTTTTAACAGGTTGTGGGTATCGCAATTGTGATCAGGGGTTCGCAATTGCGATCCCTTCGGATTTTGGCAGTGTTGGTACCAAACGCACACGCAAGTATACGTAGTTGTAGCAAGTAATATACCCACAGGGACTTGCGTAAATTACTTGTTGAATCACTCTAATTGTTATTTAATCGAGCAAAAACAAAATCCAGGAATGTAACTAATTTATACTACGATTCTATGAACTAACTAATTATCAAGTGACGAGAGTATTGTTGTGTATTCAATAGAGACAAATATTCCAGGGTTGTGATCAATTCACCGCTCGTATTGCATTCTAATTNACATAACATAAATGGTATATAGAACCAAATTTCTATCCAAACAATTAAGCAATTAAACGCAGAATTGAAGAAACAACCATATATTGAGCGAACAATAATCAAGGTTAATTTAATGTCGAATAACAATATCCATGGCTAAACCACAACCCCAGAACAATGGGTGTTTAGCCACTCATACTAGAATCAAAAATTGCATAAGTTTTGCATAAATGGAAAATACTAGATTAAGATGAAGAAAACTGATAATCATTTGCTTCCTCAATGATCTTGTATGTATATTCTCTCCAAAAATGGCATCCTCTCCTCCAAGTTGTGTTTTTGCGTCTATTTATATGTTTGGGATAAACCCTAAACGTGTAGGAGATTTCTATTCATACCGGAAAACACTTAAAACCTTCAAAACTCGGAATTTAACGGACCAGCGACCCCAAGCGTTAAGCCCCAAACGCGCAGCTATAGCCTGGGTAGGCCAGGCGTTTGGGCTCTAACGCCCTATTAACGCCTGGGCATGGCTGGCGTTTGGTGTGTAACGCCCTACTAACGCCTGGTTAAGCCAGGATTTTGGGACAAAACGCCCGGCTATGGCCCGGGTCACTCTTTTTCGACTCTTGAGCGTATTTTTGACATTTATGCACCCATTTAGCTCGGCTTCAATCTCCAATTCACCTACACATGAAATAGACTCCATTATGCACATATGACGTGTATTTTTATCACAAAAGCACATAAAATGTAAGGTACATAATGCTTAAAACTATGGATTCTAGCCACGCATCAATACCCCACACTTAGCCTCTTGCTCGTCCTCGAGCAACATCCTTGAACACGTACACATTTCATTAACAAGGAGTATTTTACTTTTCAATCACACAATTTACCCCTTAACTATGATCGATACTGGCACATAAGTATGAACATACAAAATTTCACAATCTTTCCCTTCTTTAAACATGCCCAAGTATAACAATTTAATCAATCACACGAATCAACCTAATTTCAACCACCCAACCTCAAGAGTCGACTTGCAACTACTAATCCCTCTCAATTCACGCACCTACCCAATAAGAAAATTACAATATTACCAATCGTTCATGACATCATGTGCCCTCACCAACAACAAAATAGTGAATATAACTAGTCCACACATTCAAATATGCTTTTGAACATTATTTAAGGACATCACACACTTGAACAATTTCACTCACTCTCACAAAGAATTCACATGCATCACGTGATCGTACTATAAGCTTGCTCGTAGTGTAGATCTATACTAATTCAAGTTAGCCAAATCTAGGATCAATTAGGACTTTTAAGGTTG
>ML309346.1:0-64295 GCA_005239505.1 Nicotiana paniculata
AATAGGACACATGGGGAATCAAGAACATAAGCATCTCTAGCACTTCTATGAATAGAGTCATTTATGGAAGTTGTGCATTTGCTCGTTTAGTTTGTATCGTATGGATCATGCCAAAAATAAAGAAGGAATAGCCTTAACATACCTGAGCCGATTCTCTTGAAAATCCCTCTAACACATGACAATCGGACGAAACACGTAACATCGAGATCGAAATAGGGAAAATTCCATGTGATATTCTTGAGAAAGATTGCGCCGTACTCCCTTGGAATTGCAAATCTCACGCTTCGATGTTTTAAGTGAATTGATTAAGATCCATCGTCACATTGCAAATTTTAGCATCCAACCTTATACATATGAATAATGTTACTCATTAGGAATGGGATGTTGTTCTCTACAAGAACAGAAAATGAATATGGCAGTACCATTTTTTTTGCTTTTGTTGATAACACTCTTCAACCAAATGAGATAAGGTGCTTATCTCTTTAAATGTTTCCACCTTGCAAAGTAATTTAAGAGTCATTAAATGGATGATACGTTGGACTGTATTTCACCCCAAATTGTCAAAGTTCGACGAAACTCATTTTCTTCGATCTGCTTAGCCTCGCACCTTCACGAATTTACTCGTAACTTGTTTGAAATAGCATAATACTTATAATCTCCAAATAATCTTGTGCTTGAACTGATGTCAGTTATCTTATGATAAATTCAATGTACAATATTACAGGGTATAACATCATCATAATATAATATTACGAAGCGTAACATCGTCGTAATATAATATTGCAGAGCGTAACACCTTAGCCTTGATGGGATTGTCTCAATTAGACTGGAGAGGGACTTCTGGCCATTCTACCAGTAGGGTTATCTCTTATATGTAGGCTCGACATATGGTCGAGAAGGGGTGTCTTGCTTATTTGCCTTATGCACGCGATTCTACTGTAGAGGTTCCTTCCATGGATTCAGCACCAGTTGTTCGTGAGTTTGCAGAGGTATTTCCTGCTGACCTGCCAGAAATGCCACCAAACAAGGATATTGATTTATGTATTGATTTGTCTTCGGGCACTAATCTCATTTATATTCTACCATAGCGTATGGCCCAGCCATAGTTGAAAGAATTAAAGGAGCTGTTGCAAGATTTGCTTGATAAGGGCTTCATTAGACCTAGTGTTCGTCCTTGGGGTGCACCTATATTATTCATCAAGAAGAAGGATGGGTCGATGAGGATGTACATAGATTATTGGCAATTGAACAAATTCACTATCAAGAACAAGTATCCATTGTTGAGGATTGATGACTTATTTGATCAGCTTTACGGTGCCAAGGTGTTTTCGAAGATTGATTTAAGGTCTGCGCTACCATCAGTTGAGGATTAGGGCATCTGATGTCCTTAAGACAACTTTTGGACTCGGTACATGCATTATGAGTTTTTGATGATGTCATTTGGGTTGACAAATGCCCTAGCAGCAATTATGGATTTGATGAACCGAGTGTTCAAGCCTTATTTGGACTTCTTTGTGATTGTGTTTATTGATGATATCTTGATCTACTACTGCAGTCGAGAGGAGCATGAGCAGCACCTTCAGATCGTACTTCAGACCCTGAGGGACATCTAATTATATGCTATGTTTTCAAAGTGCAATTTTAGGTTGGATTCACTTGATTTCTTGGGGCACGTTGTATCATCACAGGATATTTAGGTAGATCCTAAGAAGTTTGAGGTAGTTCAGAACTGGCCTATACCCATTTCATCCACGGAGATCAGGAGTATCTTGTGTGGATGGGTTTTCATCTATAGCAACCCCGTTGACCAGGTTGAACGAGAAGGGTGCACCATTCAGATGGTCAGATGAGTGTGAGGAGAGCTTTCAGAAGCTCAAGGATGCTTTGACTACAACGCCAGTGTTGGTGTTGGTGTTGCCCACAAGTTCATGATCTTATACGGTATATTATGATGCATCCCATATTAGGCTCGGTGTAGTATTAATGCATGATGGCAGGGTGACTGCATATGTTTCACGGCAGTTGAAGGTTCATGAGAAGAATTACTATGTCCATGACTTAGAGTAAGAAACCATATTGTATGCGCTGAAGATTTGGAGGCACTATCTTTACTGCGTGTCATGTGAGGTTTTCACGGATCATCAGAGCCTTCAGTATTTTTTCAAGCAAAAGGATCTCAATTTGAGGCATATGAGGTGGTTGGATCTATTGAAAGACTATGATATCACCATCTTGTATCATGCTGGGAAGGTCAATGTGTTGGCTGACGCCTTGAATAGAAAGACAGCGAGTATAGGCAGCCTTGCATTCATTTCAGTCGGTGAGAGTCTGCTTCTATCAGATGTTCAGACTTTGTTTGAGCACATGAGGGAGCAGCAGTATGACGACCCTTATTTATTTGTCCTTAGGGACACAGTGCGGCACAATGCTGCCAAGCAGGTTACTGTTGGGGATGACAGAGTTTTGAGGATGCATGGGTGTGTTTGTGTGCCTAATGTTGATGGACTTCGTGAGTTGATTCTAGAGGTAGCCCACAGTTCCCGATATTCTATTCGTCCGGGCGCTTCCAAGATGTATCAAGACTTGCGGCCACATTATTGGTTGAGGAGGATGAAGAAGGATATAGTTGCTTATGTAGCTCGATGTCTAAATTGTCAGCAAGTAAAGTATGAGCATCAGAGACCTAGTGGTTTTCTTCAGAAGATAGCGATTCCTGAGTGGACGTAGGAGCATATCACTATGGATTTCGTTGTTCGACTCGCACAGACTCAAAGGAAATTCGATGCAGTCTGGGACATTGTGGACAAGCTGACCAAGTCAGCTCATTTCATTCCTATGGAAGTTACCTATTCTTCAGAGCAGTTAGTTGAGATCTACATTCGTGAGACCGTCAATTTTCACGGTGTTCCCGTGTCTATCATTTCTGATCGAGGTTCGTAGTTCACCTCGCACTTCTAGAGGGAAGCACAACATGAGTTGGGCACTCGGGTCAAGCTGAGAACATCATTTCATCCTCAGACGGACGTACAACTGAGAACATCATTCTGAGTTCTCCTACAACAACAACTACCAGTCAAGCATTAAGATGGATCCCTATGAGGCATTATACAGTAGGCGGTGCTGATCGCTAGTTGGGTAGTTCGAGCCGGGGGAGGCTCGGTTGCTGGGTACAGATTTGGTACGGGATGCCTTGGATAAGGTTAGGATTATTTAGGATTGACTTTTCAAAGCTCAGTCTAGGGAGAAGTGTTATGGTGACCGTAGAGTTCGTGATGTTGCATTCATGGTTAGAGAGAGAGTGTTGCTCCGGGTATCATCCATGAAGTGGTTGATGAAGTTCGGAAAGAAGGGAAAGTTGAGCCCTTGGTACATCAGACCCTTTGCAATTCTGGAGAGAGTGGATGAGGTAGCTTACATGCTCTCATTACTACCTCGTATATCAATTGTTCATTCGGTGTTCCATGTGTCCATGCTCCAGAAGTATCACGGTGATCCGTCCCATGTGTTAGATTTCAGATCTGTCCAGTTGGACATGAATTTGACTTACGAGGAGGAGCCGGTGGCTATTCTAGTCCGGCAGGTTCGACAGCTAGGGTCTAGGAGTTATCCTTCAGTTCTAGTGGAGTGGAAGGTCATCCCGTCGAGGCAGCTACTTATGAGTCCGAGTCACATATGCAGAGCAGATATACACACCTTTTCACCAACCTATGTACTTTTTTATGTCCGTTCGAGGACGAATGGTTGTTTTAGAGGTGGAGAACGTGAAGACCCAATAGGTCATCTTATATTTTAGAACCTAATTTTGTGTTTGGGCCTCAAATACCTCATTTTAGCCTTCCTTGATTTACGTGCGCAGTCTGGGTGTTCTTTTGGAAGGGTTATACTTTAAGAACTTATAAAAATAAGAATTTTGCCTTAAAAATTCATTTGAGTTGACTTTGGTCTCGGTGGGTCTGTGTCGTAATTTGGGACTTGGGCGTATGCCTGGAATTAAATTCAGAGGTCCCTAACTCGATTTATTTATTTTTGTTGAAAATTGAAAGTTTTACGATTTCTAAGAATTGACTGATGCTTGGTCTTGTTGATACTGGGTTCGTATTTTGGTTCCGGACCCCGGTATAGGTCCACTATTATATTTATGACTTGTCTATCAAATTTTGTGTGAAACAGAATTGGTTTGACGTAATTCGGACGTTCAATCCTGAATGTAGAAGCTTTAAAGTTTTTTTGGAAAATTTTATTTGATTTGGTGTATGATTCGTACTTGTAAGCGTTAATTTGGTGTTTTAATTGCGCGAGCAAGTTTGTATTAGGTTTTTGAACTTTTCTGCATAATTGGTTTGGAGCCCCGAAGGCTCGGGTGAGTTTCAGATAGGCTACTGATGGTTTTTGAACTTAGAGAATCTGGTTTATCCCCAGCTTCAGCTGTCATCTGGTATCCTTCTTCGCTTTCGCGATAGTACTCTCGCGAACGCAAAGAATAAAATGGAGCTGGGTGGAATTTCTTCTTCGCGAACGCGAAGGCTAGGTCGCGAACGCAAAACAATGGGGGCTTAACCCTTCGCGAACGCGACTAGCCTCTCGCGAATGCGTAGGCATGGGGACCTGGGGAGGGGAAAGTCGTTCTTCTACGCGAACATGAGCACGGGCTCGCGAACGCGAAGGCCAGGGACGAGTAGCCTTCGCGAACGCGTAAGCCACTTGGGTTGCTGCTCATCGTGAATGCGGCAGGCTCTTCGCAAAAGCGAGGAAAGCCTGATGCGTATGACTTAAAACATAACAGAAACGGGATTTTCCCCAAAATTTCATAAACTCTCCATTAGAACTCGGCCTAGGTGAAATTTTGAAGGAAAAACTCAACACTAATTTATTGCTTTGTACACTTTAACTTATTTTCTTCCATTTGTAACGCACCCATTAATTCCTAGACCTAATCTTTGTTCTTCCATGCTAGAAAACTAGAGATATAGGAAGAATTAGGGGTTTTTATTGGGGATTTAGACCTTAATTTAAGGTCGGATTTTGAAACTAATTACGTAATCGGGCTCAGGGGTGAATGGGTAAATTAATTTTTGTCCGAACCTCAGGTTTTGACCGAACAGGCCCCTGGTCGATTTTTGACTTTTCTGGGAAAAAATTTGGAAATTCTAAATTTATGCATTGTAATTGATTCCTTTAGCAATATGTGATATTATTGAGTCAATTGTGATTAGATATGAGTGGTTTGGAGGCGAATTCTAAAGGAAAAATTGTGGTTTAGCATTGAGTGATCTTTGGAGTGAGGTAAGTGTTGTGTCTAACCTTGACTTGAGGGAATTAGGAATCCTAGGACTATGTGCTATGTGAATTTCATGTGAGCGACGTATATGTGAGGTGGTGAGTGCTTATGTGCCACTGAATTTGTGTTTCCCCTGTCTATTCCGCTTTTCTTTAAATATCTCTTTCCCTATCTAAATTATTATATGCTCAAAATTTGCTTACATGCCTAACCGCTATCGGTTAATCAATGTCTTCTCCTGTTTATGATATAGATCTTTTCACAGTTTCATGATATCCTGCTATTTGCTCAAGTTGGTTTATTTGCACCTTCTAGATGTAAATTTCTCGACTGGTCTCGCTGTGTAGTATTACTTCTGTAGATTCTGATGTTGTACAAGGTTTCATATTTGGTTCGATTTGGTATTTATGGATTGTAAATGTTTCCCGTGATTTGAATTGTAAATTTTACTGTGAACATTGAGTATTTGGTATTGATATGGTGGGATCAGGTTGCATGCCGCAACATGTGAAATAAGGGTGAAATGATATGGTGGAATAAGGGTGAATCTATATTGCATGATGGGATCGGGTTGGAAGCCACAGCATGTGTAATAAGGATGGATTGTTTTGGTGGAATATGAGCGAATTATGATCCTGATATTATGATATAGTGGGATCAGGTTGCGCGTCGTAACATGCATATATATATATATATATATTCATTGGTGTTACGAGGAAATAAGGAGAATTAGGTGATGTACGGTGGGATCGGGTTTCTCGCCGCAACAACCCATGTGTTTATATTTTCCTGAGCTGTATTAGTTTTACATACTTTCTTTTGCACTTAAGGATTGGTAACTTCTAAACATTGCTGGATTATTCGTGAAGTTGTAGCTATTATTTTCAATTGACTGCTTTATTTCGTCCTGTATTTCCTTTTCTGTCTTTATTATATATTGCGTACAAGTTGTAGTATCAGTGACCCGCCTTAGCCTCGTGACTACTTCGTCAAGGTTAGGCTCGACACTTACAGAGTACATGGGGTCGGTTGTATTCACACTACACTCTGCACTTCTTGTGCAAATTTTGGCATTGGTCCCAACTGATCGAGAGGCGTAGAAACACGGACTGGTTCATTGGAGACTCAAGGTAGATCTGTTAGCGTTCGCAGACCTTGAAATCCCCATATATCCTCTCCTATTTTTATTATTTCTTTCGTTCAAACAGTTCTATTTCTTTCAGACTTTCCTTAGAAAATTCTAGAAGTTCATGAATTGTGACTCCAGATCCAGATTGTAGTAAATGTTATGGGCATTTATATTATTTCGCACTCGTTTAATTTTTTTTTAGCTTAATTGACTTTATTTACTGAATTGAAAAAAATTGGCTTAATGATTCTCTAATGTTGGCTTGCCTAACAAGTGAAATGTTTGGCGCCATCATGGTTCCGAAGGTGAAAATTTCAGGCCGTGACAAATATGGTGTTTTTCGAGGTGATTCTTGGAATTAATTGGTGTCACCATATCATGCTATCTTAGGTTCATCAATTTGACTATGCTAGACCCCATGGAACAAATGGATCTGGGGCCTAATCTACCATTAGAGCTAAATGTGGGTCTACTAGAGATGCTTTGGAACGACCTTGAGCAGCTGCATGTGCTCAACCTCTCGCAAGTGTTGTCGTGCATGCCCTGGTCTAAAGTCTAACCGTTCCATAGTCCCACCTTTCTCGGCTTTTCATGGGGTGTTGCTTAGCAACTATCGATGAATGTTTCCTCACCATATATGAGAGAATAGAAGAGTAAGGATTCAAATTTCAATATGGAATGAATAATGCAAAATAAAGAGAGAAAGAAGGGAAGTTTTCTGAATACAATGTAGCCTCTCGAAGATAAGCATAAATGTCTTTGAACTGATGCAGAAGACCTTACTAGATATGCTCCTAACTTGTAGATCTCATGAATCTAGAGCTCTTATACCATTTTGTCATTACCCAAAATCACACCAAGTTCATGATGGAACCTAACCTAACCCGCTAGATAAACCAACATACATAATCAACCGTAACAAGACAACATAAAGGACATAATCAACCATAGTAAGACAACATAAAGGATGTTTAACTAATATAATATAGATAAATGCAAAATAAGTCCTAAATCAACATCAAGTGCGGAAATACTACATCAACCCCCAAAAGTGGTAGTAGAAGTTGTGAGCTACTAAGGGAATACAACATATTATCAAATACAATATTATTATACAAAATATAAAACATGGACTCGATAAGCTGAGAATCTGAGTATAGAAGCGCACTTGGAAGTCTCCAATATGCTCTTAAGCTCCCTCCTGAACTCCGCTAGGACCAATGCTAGGATCTGCAAAATATTGTGTAAAAGTTTAGTATGAGTACGAAAGACAATGTACACTTAGTAAGTATCAAGTCTAATCCCAACCATTGGTAGCAAAGTTTTGAAAAAATATACTCACTTCCCATAAGCATGTTCAACTCATAAGTATGTACAAGAAATTGAGAAACAACCAACAAACAACATATATAAATAATAAGTTGTACATTCAAAGAAGATGAAGATAAGAATGTTTTTCAAACGGAATGATCAAAAACATAATCAAGGCACCAAATATACAACAGTTATCATGTATATGAATTTTTCTACATGAGTATACCATATTCATACATGATAAAGACCCAAACTTTACTTCAACTGACATATCCACGGTGTACAATAATATTGCGCATACAACGCCTAAGATAAAATGGGAGATCACATGACTTTGTAGGGATGGTTCCAAATTCATGCCCCAAATTATTATCAATATCTCAAAATAAGTCATCAATATGCATGGAATGTTCCATCATGACATAATCATCGCAACCACAGGGAATGTCCCATCGTGTCATGATTATGACAACCACACGAAATGTCCTACCGTGCCAATCTTAGTCCATATCAGAGAACCATATGAAGAAATGTATTCATATGGTTCTCTGATTTAAACATGTATAATGAATATGAAAAAAAGATAAATATGTATAGACGTATGCATGTGTACAAAGTATAACTACGGCTATAATATGTCATTCAACATAAAAAATAGCCAACCATGCCAAAATAAAAACTCAAAATCCTAGAAATAATTTCTAACACAAAAAGGATACTCATGTAGTCATACAAACAAATAAGGCTAGTCCCAAGTAGGATACATATTAAACAAGGCATAAGAAGCCTAAAATCTACTCTAAATACGATATAACCTTGGCATCTGCATATACGCTTATTATCTCGCATCTATGTTATCCCAAATACATAGCATGTAGCATACAAGTCCATTTTAGAAAAACTTCCCTCAAGTCGAGTTTAGCCAGGATACTTACCTTCTCTGGAGAAGGCTTCCTTTTCCCTTATCGTCGGAGTCCAAACGTTTAAAATTTAGCCAAATAACACTTAACAAGGTCAAATAAATCTATAGGAATAAATTTCAAATAGTAAAACTTAGATCGTCAACAAAATCTCAAAAATGAACTAAAATTCAACCTCGAGCCCAAATGGTCAAATCCCATATAAAGTCACAATCGTTGACCCATAACCTCACGAGTCAAAATAGTTGATTAGTTTTCAAAGATGAGCCCAAATAAATGTTCAAAACCCCCAAAATATACTTTCTTAACTTTCATGTCTAACATCTCTTTCTTTTTAGGTTCCTTCGTTTTGAGACAAAATAGATCCAAGTAATTATCATAGATCTAGATTAGGATTTCATACCCTAAAGATGTATATGAAATCTCCTTCCAACTCCAAAATACGTGTTGTGTAGCTCCAAAATGATAAAGTAAAGTCTATGCATGAATGAGACTATTTGTATAAAGCTGGAAAAATGGCCTGCTTCTATACTGAGCGCAGCGCACCCAGTACTGCAACTACCTTGGGTGTGATAGACGGTGTGACACGCTCTCTGCTTCTCCTGCCCTATATGCGATAACAGGTGCGGCACACATGTTATGCTCTTCTGCAATTTTGATTCCAACTCCCCCGAACATCCAGAAACTTACCAAAGCCCCTGCGACCTCTCTAAACCATCTCGACTATTCCATATACCGTGTACGAAATTGTTCAAGGGCTCAAAATATATAAAAAAATATTGCAACTAGAATCAAGGTCCAAACCGGACTTATGAACTTTGTTAAGTTCTTCAAATTTTAACTTTCACAAGATACACCCAAATCACACTCGATCTCCTCGGGTGCTCAACCGAACAAATATACAAGTCTAAAGTTATCTTGCAAATCAATTGGAACCTTCAAATCATTAATCCGATCTTGTTTACCAAAAGTGTTGACTTTGGTCAACTCTCTTAGTTTAAGTCCTCTAGTTAGAACTAAGTGTTTCAAATTATTTCCAAACCTCTTGCAACTAGAACTGCCCATACCATAAGTTGTAAAATACTAAATTAACCTACGAGAAGTCTCAAATATGAAAATAGCTGCCTAGAACTCAAAACAACTGATAAAATCATTACACTAAAGTCGAAGAACTGCAAGTCATCATTCATATCCCCTTGTTGAAGGTATGATCCGAATTAATTTTTTTTTATTAAAGGTGTTTATTTTCTTATTACTTATAAGCATATTATGGAAGGTATGTTCATCAATGAGGCATTTCAACATTGGAATATATCTAAAAAATTATATCTTTTATGGAGGAATTTTAAGAATTACTTGAAACATAAGCGCAAAGAGATGACGCTTGAAGATCTTATTTCTCATCTAAGGATTTAAAAGGACAACAAAGTTGCTGGAAAAAAAATCTTAGAAACTCAAAAATAATGTTAGCAAATATTATTAAGGACACACCACCAAATAACAAAAAGATAAAAAAGCCTTCTGGGACAAAGAATTACTCGAACAAGAAGAAGTCCAAAGGTAATTTTTACAATTGTGGTATGGTTAGACATAATTCCACAAACTGCCTTGTGGCCCAAAGGAAAATAAATAGGGTCGATAAAATATTATTGAAAATACGAGAGATGGAGAACTTGTGTACTATGGTTTCTGGTAGGAATGTTATTTATACTTCATACTTCTCTGATATAGTATATTGTGTAAATGACTTACTAAAAATTCTTTCGATGATTTTAAATTGATAGTAGGACTATAGTTTATGTTTGGATATAGAATATAAAGTTTTGGAAAAATCGAATTTAAGATGCGGAAAAATCGACAAAGGATTTGCCTTGTAACAAAGATTTTTGAGCAATTAACTTTGTGTATTATATAAGGTATTTTGGGGACATATTATACACCAAAGTGAAGGTCTTAGAATTTATTTTCCAATGCTCTTGACATTTTGTTCATATCCGGATAAAGAGATATAAGCGTCGGAAAAAGGGCCGGGGAAGCACGCATGTGGTTGACTCTTCAACGTTACTACAAATAGAAGACTTGGTCTCCAAGAAATTCACGCACTAGCAGAGCCTCCATAGCTCTCGAGGAAGTTCCTTAGGGTTTTGAATCAATTCTATCATCCGTAACTCAAAATCAAGAAGTGAACACATCAACGCAATCTTGACGATGTAGGTAAGACTTTGTCGTCCTCCTTTCTCCTTATAACTCTAGTTTTGGAAAGAGTTTTGTGGATAAGAAAGCTTGTAACCTCTGTATTGTAGCTATACAAGTATAATGAAGGATGTGTATCAAAGGGAACAAGGTTTGGAAGCAAGAACACAAGAGGTATGTAGGGTTTTTCCTTTCGTTTTCAGCATGATTTGATTTAGCTATGTTCTAGCATTTCTTCTTGATATTTTAAGAGTTGTTAAAGGTATTTAAGCATGTATTATATCCTTTTATTTTATTCAATTCCATATGAGAAGTATGGAAGCAACTAGTTTAGGTTAGAACATTAAAACACAACAGAAACAAAAAGGGCGAATAGCCCATTCAGCCTTTTTCATCCGGACTTCCGTTTGTAACGTTCCTTTGATGTTTTTATGTATGCCTAGCCTTCATATGATCCTAATAGCTTTATTTATCTATCTATACTATTTTAAAAATGGGAAGCCCTTAAGTCAAATGTTAAATTACCAAAATATCCTTTTAAATATCTATAAAAATTACATAAATGCTATATTATTTGAAAGAGTGTGATCTTTCATATTAATATCTAATCTATACTATTTTAAAAATGGGAAGCCCTTACGTCAAATATTGAATTACCAAAATATCCTTTTAAATATCTATAAAAAATTACATAAAATGCTATATTATTTGAAAGGGTGTGGTCTTTCATATTAATATCTAATATTCAAACTGATTCTCAACAAACAGGTGCCTATGGTTTATGAGGACATTAACAATATGAGTTATGTTTCGCTTGTTTACGACTGCATGCACATTCACAGATTATGTTGTTTGAATTAGGTTAATCGTTTGCTTGCAAAAAATTTTGTTTTTTTTTTTGCGATCGAACTTTCAAAGCATGATATTTGTTTGGAATTAATTTTATTCTAAAATTGTTTTCTTTCTTAAATATTTAATATTGCATCCTGTATAAATTTATCTTCTAACAGATTGCTTGGATTAGTCAGACATATAATTGATAGTACTTTTACTTTTTACTAATTAAACTTTGTTTACCCTTAAAATCGGATAACAATTAAATTTATAAGTGGTTTTAAGGATATGTAAATTCACCTAGCACAAATTGACAAAGATGATAATTAGTGCTAGAAATTGACTGTAAAATAAAGTAAACCAGTATAAAACGCTAGTAGGCCCTTAGCTAGATCTCCCTCGAACTGACTGAGTGTACAATTAAGAAATATGAACTGAACTGAAGAACAAGATAGCTTAAGAGACAAAAAATATATTTTATTGTTTCGATGTGCGAGAATTAGATGATTACAAATGATTAGAACTCCCTTTATATAGTAGATGAATTTCACTTATGGTGCAATTCTAAATACATAATGAAATATTATGATTGGCTAAATAACCGTTCTTGAATTAATTCATGCCGAGATTTTTGCCACGATCCTTGCCCGGTCACGGATATCACGGCTTTCTATTGATAGGATTTCTTCGGTCTTGCTCGATGTCTATTTCGTTTGGCCTCGATCCTGGGTGGTCTCGATCTCGCTTGGTACATCAAATCCCGAATTTGGTACCGCGCCTTCATGTCTCGGTCTGATATAACACGGGCCGATCCTCAACCTACCATCCTGTTCTCGTTTAGTCAAAGAAAATTAGGTGAAATCAGTTTTGACTGTATACAGATAGTCCCCTCATTTTTTGGAGTGTAGTGACCAAAAACGAATTCAGTCTCCGAACGTTACCCCGATTTATCATGACATCAGCACTGTGACGTAAGCGACAGAGGTGACTAAAACGTCCCTTCAGTACAGTTCCCCTGGCATTTAACGTGCGCCAGTCGATGGTCGGCCACTACCAGCTTTGAACCATCATGTGAAACCAATAAATAGGCCTCTTTTCCATTCTTTCAAACTTTAATTTCAATCTCTTCTACTCTAATCGTCAAAGTTCTTTGCATTCTTCAAGCTTTATATCTTCAAATCCTAGAGTTCTATTGTTTGTTCCTTCTAGTACACCAAATATCACAATCTCAATCTTCTTTACCTTCAAAAATTAAAATGGCTAAGACGTCTAAAATTATTCCACAAAAAGAAACCGCCTCCTCGTCTCGGCCGGCCGGCGAGAAAACTACGGCGGAGCCACTCCCTGAGGACTGCGTACTCGGGGGGGGGGGGGGGGGGGGGGGGGGGGGGGGGGGGGGGAGGTGTTATTAGTTCTGACTTCAAAGTCAAAAAGACATCATCGGAGTCGATGTGAAACTGGATCGAGATACATGTGCTCTATATCAAAAAGCATCCATGAACAAGTGAAGAAGGACTACAACTGGGGAAACAAAGAGGTCGTGATACTGGCCCCTAAAGAGGCGATCACGACCTACATGGAAGGGTTGTTGAGTGTTTCCACTTACCCTTCACGTTGGGTCCCCTCAATCCGGTGATCATAGACTTCTCCAAGAAGTATCAAGCGACTCTCAGCCAAATTCACCCCTCATTTTAGAGGATTGTGATATTGCTCCCTTTCTTTGTGAGGAAAATCGACGGGCTCCCTTTCACCCTTGATCATCTTATAAGGTTGTATAGCCCTTGACTTTATCGAGGTGGGCTAATAAAAATCTAACGTGGACCACCAAGACTCTTATCTCAGGCATAGACGAAGACAAATATCGGGGTTGGATGAGCCGGTTCGCCCGAGTAAGGACCACAGACCTGATTCCGGCTGAGAGCATGCCATTTCCAGAGAGATGGAATATTAAATGTAACTATGAATCAGCTTTTAATTTCTGTTTGTTATTTTCACTCCATCATCTTCTCTTATCGATTTTCTTTTTTGATGCAACTGCTTGTTGGATGTCGGGTGAGGTTCCTCATCTTGAGATCTAGGTTAGGAGCCTGGTCTCGACATCAACATATGCCAAGCGCACATAGCGCGATCAATCAAAGGACCGGCGGGAGGCTAAAAATCATGGTAAGACTCGTTCCTGTATTTGACGATTTGATTAAAAATCCTTTTGAACTCACTCAGTTTCCTTTTTTGCAGGCATCAGAAAAGCTACGACTATGAGGCCCCCGTCCACTGAGGAAGAATCTTTATCTTCTATCCCGAATCCAACTAAGGAGAGCAAGAGGAAGAGGATCTCGACCTCCGAGGGGAAAGAGCCCAAAAAGAGAGTGGATCGTAAGCCTAAGTCGAATGTTATCCCCCCTTTCGTGGAGTCAACTCAAATTCTAAGGGAGGAGGAAGAAGAATAAGAAAGAGAAGATGATTCTGGGCTGATGGCTCGAGTATGAACAAATATCGAGGCCCAAAAGGCCACTGAGTCGGTAGGAGCTGAAAACATTCTACCCAGAGCTGATGGGGTCTCGGGAGAAGATTTGGCCAAAGTTCCTGGGCCGGCCAAGGCCGAAGGTACCTCATCTCGAGGTGAGAAGGCCTCCGAGGAGGCGGTGGATGTTGCTCTGACGGCTTGGCTCGAGATTCCTTGGGATAGAGAGAATGCCTAAGAGGATCCACTTTGGGCAATAGAGATCAGAGACTCCCCGTCATTTCCTTCATTCTCCGAGGAAATGACTCGGGAGGCTCGGGTCGTGAATACTCCTTGAGTAAAAGGTGTCCATGGAGGGGAGGACCCTTTCCGTGGTTATTTTTCTAGGGTCGGTGATGCCGCGGGCTTGAGAAACTTGGAGGTAACGAGAAATATCTCGGGCTAAAATTCCTTGAGTTTCAGATTGACCAGCCAGTTCTTGGCCCCTAGTGCCGATCCCCGGTGCAAACAAACGATTATCATCACCGTCCCAAAGGATGCACGAGTTTTGCAGCCCCCGTAGGGTGGCTAGTTACCTTTGGAGTTTGTTCATGGAGGAATACCAAGCTCTGATGGACGAGGTGGGAGCGCCTTATCTTTTTAACGAGGCCCAACAAGCTCTGAACCGAGTAAGCCCTTACTCCTTTTGTCAACATCCATCTTTATACTTGAGTTTTTCTCTTCTTGTCTAATTCTTTCTTTTTCATTTTTGCAGGACTCAATGCTTCATCACGAAGATTTATTTTGATATCGAGCGGAGCTGAGCTAATATGGGGCCGAGATTCGAGGGCTTGCTGAGGAGAAAGACGCCCTCAAGTTCCTCAGTGAGCAAAGATCAGAGGAAGCAAGGGGCCTTCGAGCCGAGTTAGTTTCGGCTGAGAAAGAACGAAATGACCTGGTCGAGCAGGTAATAAGAATCTTAGAAGTTTATGAAATCGATTCAGGCGTGACGGCTAACAGTTCATTCCCATTTGTCCAATAAAAGCTCGATGTAATTGGGGTACTTCATTTGGAAGTGGATGTGGTGAAGGTGGAGACCATAACATGGAAGAAAAACATGGACCGTCTTGCCTCATAAAAGGGGGATGCTCGAGCTCAGCTATCCTCAGCTGAAAGCCAACTCCAAAGCATGAAAGAGAAGAACTTGGTGCAAGCCAAGAAAATCAAGGAGTTCTAGACTCGGTTGGGTTTAACAACCTCCGATCGAGATAAGCTGGTCATGGAACTTACAGTGGCCATATCTGAGGCTGAGATAGCGAAGGCCGATGCTGAGGCGATTGTTTCCATCTATTGATCCGACAACGAAGCCCCTCAAGATCGAGCAAAGGAAGTTTCCGAGGTTGCTCAGGTTCGAGCACATTAGGTTGCTGAGGATGCCAAGTTCCAGTATCGAAGGGAGACTCTCGAGGAGATCCACGCTCGTGGCTTCGATCTTACTGGCGAGATCAAAAATGCAAAACAGCTTGAAGCTGAAGCCAAGGCGTTGGCCTTTCCCGATGATGATGATTCTGGGAGCACGAGTGGGCCCAAGAGTGGAGAACATTAGGAACTTAGGAACTGTATCTTTCTTTTTGGATTTATGTATAGAATTGGGCAACTTTGCCCTTGTAAATAACTTTTTGATATATAAAGATTTTTTCCCTTTCTGTCTTGTCTTGTGAAATTTTACTTAATTAATTCCTTATGAAATTGCATTCTAAAATCGAGTGAGTGCTTGCTTGAACTCGAAGTGAGGTAACCATTATGTTTTTGTTTGAGCTAGGACGGTCTCTTGAACCCAAAGCTAAGTGGCCCTCGGGCTTTTTGTACTAAGTCGATATGGCCTTTGTAAAAAAGAAATGTTTATGGCTTTCTCCCCTTTTTCGGGTTTGGGAAAGTTTTTCATCACTTTTACTTGTAAATTCTGTAATGCCTTCGCATGAAATAAGGAATTGTTCGAGAGTTCAAACAATTTTGTACTCATTAGAGTTTTTAAGGCTTGATATTATCGAAGCCCTTTATGATTTTGCCGAGGGTACACTTTTTAAATGGTTTATGAAAAAATTTGAAAGCCTGTTTATTATGGAATTTGGACTTCTCTGAACCGTGTCAATTTGCTCGTAGCCTTTTTTATTCGGGACTTGCCTCTTGGGCTTATTTTTCCGTTTCACTTTGAGCTTGCCCGAAGTGTCAGTCCTCGAGTGGGGTGGCCGTGGCCTATGAAAATCGAGGGGCCTTTAAGGTCTTATGATCTCGAAGTTTTAATAATTCAAACTCGTCTATTTTTCGGACGACAGTCCCCGAGCGTGGGGGTAATTGTTCGAACTCAAGTTATGATCGGCCCTTAAGCATGTTTATACAATAGATCGAGAGTATGAAATTGTTAAATAGAAATAGTTTCTAATACATGAGATATCAGCAGGGAAAAATACTTCTCTTAATAAATAATTATACATTTGTACATGTTTGGTATCAGAGCTCGGGCAACCTATACAAGCACAGTTCCTTCAACCATTTGGCCCTTACAAAATTTACCTATCTAGACCCCACTGTCACGAAGTAATTTCCTTGCGATGAAGTTGACATTGGAGGGTTATGCCCGCCACTATTCGAGGTAAGTTGTAAAGAAGCCTTGGATACTATTGAATTGTTCTAAGTTAGGACGATTAATGGTTGCCTCATTAGAAACCTCGCTGAAAACCCAATTGGGACTAAATCGGTCTAAGGGAAAAAGAGTGCAACACGTACTTTCAGACCTAAAGACTTCGTTTTGAAGAATCCATCACCGTTTCTGATCGAAAACCTTCAATGGTTAGTTTAAAATATATGAAACTGGAAGGGGAATACCTTAGCAGTAGTATCATTTTAGGAGCTATACGTTCGAATTGTTCGATAATTGTACATCATTCACCGTGTCGAGCTTGTAGGATCCTTTTCCGATGATGTCGAGGACCTGATATGGTCCCTCCCAGTTTGTACCCAATTTTCCTTCATTCGTATTTCACGTGTTGAGGGTGACTTTTCTTAGAACCAAGTCCCCTATGTTAAAATGTCGATGACTGGCTCTTCGATTGTAGTTTCTTTCGATCGCTATTTTTGTGCGGGCAATCTAACGAGGGTGGTTTCACCTCTTTCGTCCAACAACTCTGTTGCATATCGGAACCTGAGGCTAGGTTCCACGACCTTGACCGGGATAAGAGCTTCAATACAATAGGCTAAAGAGAACGACATTTCTCCCGTACTAGAATTTGACATTATGCGATATGCCCAATGAACCTCGGGCAGTATCTCTCTCCACTTTCCTTTAGCGTCGGTTAATCTCTTCTTAAGGTTTTGAATAATGGTTTTGTTGGTTGATTCGACTTGTCCGTTCCGGATGGGATGATAAGGTATCGATAAAATTCTTTTGATCTTGTGGTCCTCGAGATAGTTATTCACTTTGCTGCTGATGAATTGCTTTCCATTATCACACACGATTTCGACAGGCATCCCGAATCGACATATAATGTGGTACCAAATGAAGTCTATGGCTTCCTTTTCTATGACTTTCTCGAAATCCTGTGCTTCAACCCACTTAGAAAAATAGTCAGTCATAAATAAATAAACTGAGCTTTACCTTGGGCCGATGGGAGAGGGATGACAATGTCCATTCCCCATTTCATGAACGGCCATGGGGATAAGACTAAGTGGAGCATCTCCTCGGGCTGGTTAATCATTGGCGCATACCTTTGACATTTGTCGCACTTTCGAATGAACTCCTTTGTATCCTCTCCATATCTATCAAATAGTACCCTGCTTTGATAACTTTGTGAACTAGTGATTCGACACCGAAATGATTTCCACAAGTGCCTTCGTGAACTTCCCGCAGGACGTAGTTGGTATCTCCTGGTCCCAAACATATTTCTAATGGTCCATCGAACATTCTTCTAAACAACGTCCCGTCTTCGGACAAAGTGAATTGTGCTGCCTTTGTACGTAGATCTCTCAACTCTTTTGGATATGATGAAAGCTTCCCGTTCTTCAGGTATTCTATGTGCTTGTTTCTCTAATTTCATGTAAGACTTGTAGAGTTTATTTCGGCTTGGCCTTTTTCGATTACTGATCTCGTGAGTTGTACGATAGTCCCCGTATTAAGTTTTTCGTCTTTGACCGATGACCCTAAGTTTGCAAGAGCGTTGGACTAGATGTTCTTCTCCCGAGGTAATGTTGTAAGGTCTATTCTTTAAATTGATGTAGTGTTACCTGTAGTTTATCCAAGTACCTCTGAATTCGGTCTTCCCGGACCTCGAAAGTCCTGTTAACTTGGTTTACCACGAGGAGGAAACACATTTTTCCCCGATGACCTCTGCTCCGAATATTTTAGCCAACTCGAGACCTGCAATCATGGCTTCATACTCGGCGTCACTGTTAGTTAATTTCCAAGTCCTAATAGATTGTCTAATAATATTACCTGTGGGCGGTTTTAGAAAGATACCCATCCCAGACCCCTTTGCATTCGAAGCGCCGTCCGTGAAAAAGGTCCACACCCCCGATGATGTACCCGATTTTAATAAAGATTCTCTGTCAACCTCGGTTACGAGGGATGGCGTGAATTCGGCCACGAAGTCTGCCAAGATTTGAGACTTGAGGGCCATTCAGGGTCGATACTCGATATCGTACCCGCTTATCTCAATGGTCCATTTGGCCAATCGACCCGAAAGTTCAGGTTTGTGCAAAATATTGCAAAGAGGATAGGTAGTTACAACACATATTGGATGACACTGGAAATATGGTTTTAATTTCCTAGAGACTCTTATTAAAGCAAGCGATAATTTTTCTAAGTGTGGATATCTGACTTCGGCCATACCTAAGGTCTAACTAACATAATAAACAAGGAATTGTGTACCTTGTTCTTCTCAGACTAGGACTCCACTTACCACTATTTCTGAGACTGCCAAGTACAAGTAGAGTTGCTCATCTGCTTTCGGGGTGTAAAGTAGTGACGGGCTCAATAAATATCATTTTAGTTCCTCCAAGGCCTGTTGGCATTCCCGAGTCAATGCGAAGCTACTCTTCTTCTTATGTAGTGAGAAGAATCAGTGACTCATATACGAGGGCCTCGAAATGAATCTCCCTAGAGAGGCTATATGCCTTGTTAGCCTTTGTACGACCTTGACATTATCTACGACCATGATATGCTCACTGTCTTTGATTATATTCGGGTTGATTCCACGATTTGATACCATGAAGCTGAGAAACTTGCCCGAGCCGACCCCGAATGCACACTTTTCTTGTTTGAGCTTCATATTGTACTTTCTCAATATATCGAGAGTCTCTTGCAATGTTTCAAATGGTCCTTTACTCGCCGATACTTAACTAACATGTCATCAATATAAACTTCCATTGATTTTGCTATTTTTTCCTTTTACATTCGATTTACCGGGCGTTAATAAGTTTCACCAGCATTTTTTAGTCCGAACGACATTACATTATTTCAGTAGGTGCAGTATATAGTGATAAATGAAGTATTTTCTTGATCCTCCAGGTTCATCTGTATTTGGTTGTACCTGGAGTAGGCATCGAGAAAACTGAGAATCTCATGTCCGGTCGTGGCATCGATCATACGATCGATATTCGGCAAAGGAAAAGAATCCTTAGGGCATGCTTTGTTCAAGTTCTTATAATCTATGCACATTCTAAGTTTATTTGCCTTCTTATGGACTACCACTATGTTTTCTAAACATTCGGCATATTTTACTTCCCGAATGGACCCTATTTTGAGAAGTTTGGTTACCTCGTCCTTGATGAATGCATGCTTAACCTCAGACTAGCGGCCTTCTTCTTTGCTTTACTGGACAGAACATCGAGTCCAAGATTAGTCGATGGGCAGTGATTTCTGGTGGGAGCCCATTCATATCGAGATGGAACCAGGCAATGAAATCCATGTTAGCTTTAAGGAAATGAATAAGTTGTTCCTGAGCTCGGGGGTTAACCCCGTGCCCAGGAATACTTTCTTTCGGGTTGGTGGTCGATCAAAATGACTTGATCCTGCTCTTCGGCTGTTGAATTGGTGATGTCGGAGTCATCGAGAATTAAGAAGGATCGAGGGATCCAGTAGTCGTCATCCTCTTTGATCCCTTGATCCTATAAATTGGTTGAGGTTTGTGACAGCGATTTCTATTTGGCCTCCTGCTTTCCCTTCGACTCCGATCCCTTTGGTGATGAGAGTGCCGATACCAGTATCAATTCGTAGAATGAAAACATCTCCTTGGCGGCAGGTTGCTCCTCGTACGCATTTTTTACTCCCTCCGGTGTCCGGAACTTCAGAACTTGGTGAAGGGTAGAAGGTAGTGCCCACGTGTTATGGATCCAAGGCCTTCTGAGTAGGGCGTTGTACCTCATGTCACCTTCGATCATGTGGAACTTTGTTTCTTGGACGGTCCCAGCTACGTTCACTAGAAAGATAATATCACCTTTGGTAGTTTCAATTGCAATGTTGAAGCCATTGAGAACCCGAGTTGCAAGCACAACTTGATCCTTTAGGCAGAGCTGTTCTACGATTCTCGATCGAATAATTTTGGCTGAGCTACGTGGGTCAATCAAAATACGTTTAACTTGAATTTTTATTCATAAGAACAGATATTACTAGTGCGTCGATGTGGGGTTGTGAGATCCCCTCTGCATCCTCGTCATTGAAAGACAAGGTCCCTTCCGGTACATAGTCCCGAGTTCATTTTTCCCTCGTGATCAACACCATGGTGCGCTTGAATACGAGTCCCTGTGGAATGTCGACCCCACCAACGACCATTTGAATCACGTCTTTTGGTTCTTCATGTTTGTATCCATGTCTCAGATGGGGTTGTTAGATCGGTCGCTCAAGAATTCTCGAAGATGTCCCTCATCAATCAAACATGCTACCTCTTCCCTCAGTTGTCTGTAGCCCTCTGTTCGATGACCATGAGTACCATGGTATCTATATATTTGATTAGGATTTCTCTGAGCCAGATCGCTCTGTAGGGGTTTAGGCCACCTGGTATCTTTGATCCGCCCAATAGCCGATACAATAGCTGATGCATCAATGTTGAAGTTGTATTCTGATTGCCGTGGTGCTTTTTTGGGCTCGACATTTATATCGAAACAACTCTTACTCATGAGCCCTCGGGATCTCTGTCCTCAATCATTTCTTCAATCACTATGAACGGGGTTACGTCCAAGACTGTCGTTTCTCCGATCTCCACTGTATGATTGATAACAATCTCTATTTGATCATGGTTCTTAGTCATTGTCTCTTTGAATCCTGCCGACGGGCCTATTTGGATAAACGGAACCGGAAGGATTTCCCAACTGATCATCCTCGAACCTGATTTTTGACGGGTATGGATTGTGCACGTCGACCCAGGTCATAACTGGATATTCGATTAAATTCTGCTTTAACTGTCGTGAGGCCACTGAACTACATATGTTCATCCCTTGAGTAAAAGCCTGGATGGCACAATCCTCTGCGACCGGGGTTAGGTCCATACTTTGCATCTGGAACCTAGATATAAACTCTCTGAGAATTTTGTTGTCTTTCTGCTTCACTTTGAAGAGGTCTGACTTCCTAGTCTCAACCTTTATGGCTCCGACATGTGCTTTGATGAAGGAATCTGTGAGCATGCCAAAGGAATCAATAGAGTTTGGAGGAAAATTATGATATAATATCATTGCCTCATTCGATAAAATTTCACTGAACTTCTTTAGCAAAGCAGACTCACTTTCATCCTCTAAATCGTTTCCCTTTACTGCGCATGTGTAAGAAGTGACATGCTTATTAGGGTCGGTAGTTCCATTATACTTGGGAATTTGCGGCATGCGAAATTTCTTTGGGATGGTCTTAGGAGTCACACTTAGGGGGAAAGGCTTTTGCACGAACTTCTTCGAATCCAAACCCTTCAGAATCAGCGGTGCCCCCAGAATTCGATCAACTCAGGAGTTGTACGTTTTAACTTTTTGTCATTTGCTTCAATTTTTTTCTCTCCCGATTCAATTCGCCTTATGAGCTCCTCGATCATTTTCATAATGGTGGTATCAATCCCCGATTCATTCACGTTTGACCTCTATGATACTGGTTCGGCCTTGTAAACAACTTCTAGGGAGGGCTCGGGTTCAGCCATACTCGGTGCGTGGTTCTGATTTTGGAGTTGCGCTATGGCGGCTCTTTGAGCCTGCAATATTTCAAATATTAATCGAAGGCTAACTCCACTGTCTTTACTGCAATGTGTATCTTTACTGGCTGGTCGAATGTCTCTGCGGACGCTATTTTCGGAGTCGACACCCAGATTCGCATTCAGGGCGACAAAGGAACTGAAATCAATGGGGTCTGCAGTCGGTACTCCATCGAGGCCAGTCGAGGTACTTCGATCCCTGGGGAGGCTATATTGTAATTTTCTCCATGAAAACCAAGGCCATTGTCCGCATGTGTGGGTACTATCTGAGAGTTCGACATGCTGATCCTAAAATCAAATACACTTACGAGAACAAGCGTATATTCGTGTGTGTTATAAGAATTAGTACCAGGAAATCACTATTATCCATAACCCCATGCTGGGCGCCAAACTGTACCCTTAAAATCGGATAACAATTAAATTTTTAAGTGATTTTAAGGATATGTGATTTCACCTAGAACAAAATTACAAATATAATAATTAATGCTAGAAATTTACTGTAAAATAAAGCAAACCAATATAAAACTCTACCACTCCCTCAAACTAGATCGCCCTCGAACCTGCTGAGTGTACGATTAAGAAATATGAACTGAACTGAAGAACAAGAGATCTTAAGAGAGAAAAAATGTATTATATTTCTTTGATACGCGAGAATTAGATGATTACAAATGATTAGAACCCCACTTTTATATAGTAGAGAAATTTCACTTATGGTACAATTTTAAATACAGAAGGAAATATCATGATTGTATAAATAACCATTCTTGATTTAATTTGTGCCGTGATATTTTCCACGATCCTTGCCTGGCCACGTATATCAAGGATTTTTGTTAATAGGATTTCTTCGTTCTCGCTTGACATCTATTTCGTTTAGCATCAATCCTGGGTGGTCTCGATCTCGCTTGGCACTCCGAATCCCGAGCTTGGTACTGCACCTTCATGTCTTGGTCTGATATAACATGGGACCGATCCTCAACTAGCCATCCTGGTCTCGATTAGTCAAATAAAATCGGGTGAGCCCGATTTTGACCATATACAGGCTTATTTCAGTATAAGTAACTAAAATAATAATAGTTTGCCAGAGCATGAAGTAAAGTTTTAATATTGTTTTTAAATTATTGTCTATTTGAAACAGAACATTAATTATAACAGATTTGTTCATCTATAATTACTTTGCTAGAAAAGTTGTTTTAATAACAATGGTACTACTTACAAAATCATACACTACTTAAATTGGTATATAAATTACCCTTTTAAGATAAATTGAAAGTATATATAATTATATTTGTATACGATTAAAATTGGGATCACTCAATTTTGTTGATTAACCGAGGCCAGGATAGTGGACCAAGGATCAACCCTATAATATATTAGACTGAGACATGAAAGTGAGGTACCGATCTCGGGATTCGAAGTACAAATAAAGATCCATACCAGTGATGATTGAGACCAAAAAGGATAGACATAGAGAAAGACCTAAGATAGCATACTAACGGAAAAATGAGATGTCTGTGACTGGTCGAGGATCGTGGCAGAAATCTCGGAACTGATCAAATCAAGAACGGTTATTTATCAAATCATGGGATTTCATTATGTAATTAGAATTACACCATTAATAGAATTCCTTTACTATATAAAGGAGGTTTCTAATAATTTGTAATCATCTAACTATCGCATATCAAAGCAATACAATACTCTTTTTCTCTTGTTCTTTAGTTCAGCTCATATTACCTAATTCCCGACGGGTTCGAGGGAGATCTAGCTCGAGGAACAAGTTGCATTTTATACTGGTTTTCTTCATTTTACTGTTAATTATCGGCATTAATCATCATATTTATCAATTTGTGCTATACACTTATAAGTTTAATTGTTATCCTATTTTAATGGCGAAAACCTCAAAGACTATGCCACAAAAAGAAAGAGCCTCCTCATCTCGGCTTCATGGTATCAAATCGAGGAATCGAGATCAACCCCGATAAAATCAAAGCGATCGAGGATATCACGACCATAAACAATGTCGAGGTTCTGCAAAGGTTGACGGGGCGCATAGCCGCCCTATGACGATTCATTTCTAGGTCCTCATATAGGAGTTATGGATTCTTCTCACTGTTTAAGAAGAAGAGTAGATTTGCATGGACTCTGGAATGCCAACATGCCTTACAGGAACTAAAGTGATACTTATCAAGCCCGCCACTACTTCACACCCCGAAAGTGGATGAACGACTCTACTTATACTTGGCGGTCTCGAAAAAATAGCGGTACGTGGCGTCCTAGTTCTAGAACAGCAAGGTACACAATTCCCTATTTACTATGTTAGTCGGACATTAGGTAAGGCCGACACTAGATACCCACACATAGAAAAATTAGCACTTGGTCTAATAAGCGCCTCTAGGAAATTAAAATCGTATTTCCAATGTCATGCAATTTGTGTTGTAACTACCTATCCCATTCACAATATTTTTCACAAACCCGAACTCTCGGGTCGATTGGCCAAATGGGCCGTTGAGATCAGTGGGTACGATATCGAGTATCAACCCCACGGTCATCAAGTCACAAATCTTGGTAGACTTCGTGGCCGACATCACGCAAGCCCTCATACCCGAGGTCGAAAAAGAACTATTATGAAAGTTGGGTACATCATCGGGGGTCTGGATCCTTTTCACGGACGGCGCTTCAAACGTGAAGATATTCTCACCTGCTGATACTGACTCAACTCTCTCAATATAGTAAGTAAAATAGTTGTTCGGCTTTATAAGGCTCGGTATATATATATATAACTGCTCTGCCGTAGTAGACTCTCTCATAGGCGCTCGACCATACTAGGCTCTACATCTCGGCCAACTGGGCTCACTCATAGGCACTCGGCCACAGTAGGCTCGGTATAACTTACCATCTGATCAGAGGTTTCCCCAATAGGGTCCTGCCTATTGATTATTTATGGCTGATTATTTCTCTAAGTGGGTTGAAGCACATGCTTTCGAGAAAGTCAGAGAAAAATAAGTCATAGACTTCAATTGGGACCACATTATATGTCAATTCGGGATGCCTACCGAGATTGGATGTGATAATGAAAAATAATTCATCAGCAACAATGTGACTAAGTTTCTCGAGGATCACAAGATTAAAAGGATTCGACCAACACCATATCATCCCAACGGGAACGGACAAGCCGAATCGACCAACAAAAACCATTATTCAAAATATTATGAAGAGATTGACCGAAGCTAAAGGTAAATGGAGAGAGATATTGTCCGAGGTTCTTTGGGCGTGCGGCACGACGTCGATATCCAGTACGGGGGCAACACCATTCTCTTTAGTCTATTGTGCCGAAGCTCTTATCCTGGTCGAGGTCGGGGAACCAAGCCCCAGGTTTCGATAAGCAACAGAAGAATCAAATCACGAGGTCATGAATACAAGCCTAGAATTGTTGGACGAAAGATGCGAGGCCTCCCTCATTCGATTGTCCGCACAAAAATAGCGGATCAAAAGGGCATCGAAGAGCCAATAGTCGACATTTTAAAATCGGGGACTTGGTGCTAAGAAACATCACCCTCAACACTCGAAATCCGAATGAAGGAAAGATGTGTTTAAATTATGAGGGACCATATGAGGTCCTCGACATCATCAGAAGAGGAACCTACAAGTTCGGCACGATGAACAGTGTGAAATTACCGAACAAATGGAACGTGTTTCTCTCAAAACAATACTACTGCTAAAGTATGATTCTTTCATTTTCATTTATATTTTAAACCAACCATTGCAGGTGTTAGATCAAGAACGACGATGGATTCTTCAATACGAAGTCTTTAGGTCTGAAAGAATGCGTTGCACTCTTTTTGCCTTAGACTGGTTTTTGTCCCAACTTGGTTTTTCCAACGGGGTTTTTAACAAGGCAACTATTCATCGTGCTAACTTTGAAAAATTCAACAATATCTGACGCTTATTTACAATCAACCTCGAATACTGGGGGATATTACCCCCGAAGGTTAATGTTGTTTCAAGGAAATTACTTCGTGACAGTGGGGTCTCGATAGGTAAATTTTGTAAGGGCCAAACGGTCGATTGAAACATGCCCATATAGGTCTCTCGAGCTTTGAACATCAAACATTTACTCATGAACAATCATCTATCAAGAGAAGTATTTTTCCTTGCCGATATCTCATGTTATAGAAAACTTTTACTTTACAATTTCATACGCTTGATCTATTGTGTAAACAGGCTTAAGGGCCGATCATAACTGAAGTTCGAACAACTAACCCCACACTAGGGGACTGTCGTCCGAAAAATAGACGAGATCAAATTATTAAAACCTCAAGATCATAAGACCATAAAGGGAAACCCTTGAGTTTTACAAGCCACAGCCACCCCACTCGGGGACTGACACTTTGATCAAGCTCGAAGTGAAAGGGAAAATAAGCCCAAGAGGCATTTCCTAAACTAAAGAAGGCTACAGCCAAATTAACACAGTTCAGAGACGTCCTCCATAATAAAACAGGCCTTCGAATATTTTCATAAACTGGTTAAAAAGGCAACCCTCGGAAAAATTACAAAGGGCTTCGATAATATCAAGCCTCCAAAACTCTAATGAGTACAAAATTTTTTGAACTCTGAGACAATTCCTTATTTCGTGCTAAGGCATTACAAATTTTATGTAAATAACAAAATACTTTTCAAGCCGAAAAGGGGAAAAAGCCATTCTTTTTACAAAATTCATATTGGCCTAATGCAAAAGCCTAAGGGCCATTTTATGTTTTATGTTCGAGAGATCATCCTCACTCAAATAAAACCTAAGGGTTACCCTGCTTTGATTTCAAACAAGCAGTCACTCGATCGCAAAAACTATAGTTCAGTTTTCTGTCAAATTGCCTAAGCCTCAAACCTATGAATACAACTTCATAAGGCATAAATGAAACAAATATTTCATAAGGCAATAACAAAGTAAAAAAAAGATAGAAAGGGAAAAAAGATCTTTATATATATATATATATATAAAGTTCTTCATAAGCTACATCAGCGCTCAAATTCCTTAATCGTTATTGCCCAGGCTTCGATGATCAACCCCTGGACATTTAGCTCATCATAAGCTTTTTTTTTCCTCCTCTTCGTGTTCTATTGATCAGAAGCATCCAGCAGCGCCACGCCAGTTTCACTCAAGATTGGGTCTCTTTACCAGGTGTTCTACCCGCGGCTTCAGGAGGTATTCACGTTTGGCATATTCCTGCTCTGACCGAGATCTTTGGGGATGATTCTGTACTACAGTCCTTTGCTCTAGCGGAATGAATATCCATACCAGGCTTTCTTTCTTTTAGGCAGTCGAGCATCAAAAGCCGAATGAAACCAAAGTTTCATGTTCGGTTTTGAATTAGAGACGTTAAAAATAATGAATCGACCGGATACGGAAACCCTCCGCAGATGGGTGGAGAATATAAGGGGGACCTTTATCTCCTAAAGCTACTCATTAGGGAATACCGGCCACATTAGCCTGTCTGCCGCTTTCTTTCATAACAGAGTCATTATTCCCGGCTGGCATAGAAGTCTCTCGCGCGGGCGAAGGAGATGCATTTCTGGTACTGGTGGTATTGGACCCCACTATCTGCTAGTCTGGTTCGACTCGAACTTCTATCATGTCAAGCTTTTGGTACAGAATACCCGGCTTTAGAGCTTAATGCAGTAAAACTTGACCCTATTTCAAGGTTGCCGCTAAGACAATCGTTGTTAAAGCTCTATCCTCCTTTCGATATCAGGAAGGAGAGGTTGCGCTAATTCCGTAATGAGGACCTCGCGTGGTATGGGCGCAACCTCGGGCTCGGGAAGGCGCGGTTCTGGTTCTCTCGGAGGAGAGAAATCAAGAGCGCCAGACGAGGAACCCCTTCCCTCGTCGCACGCGGCTACGAAGCAGTCAAGGCCGGGGAGACAATCCAAATCGTAGTCAGTGTCCATTATTTGATTGAGCACGACATGGTCTGCTAGTCGAGCTTATATGACCCAATCCATTTAACACTCAAATCAATTGCCAAATATCGCATCCACCATCGTAATAGTTATGCCAACTTCCATAAGCAATCTAAACTCCAATTACAACATATATCTTTTACCTGTAGAAGAGAACTTATTACAGAGCTACATAGGGACCACGCACCCTAGGAAAACCCGCAGGAGATACCCCTGCTCGCTTAGCCTCAATTGCTATCTTTCCATACATGTATGAAGACCAGAACTAACATGCAATCACTACGCCTTCCTGCATTTAAACGCAACCAAAGCCTACCCTCGGGGCATCACAATACGCGGTAAAAACCTGAAGCTGAGGGCAGAACTAACACTGGAGCGGCGGTCACAGAAATCTCGAGCTTCTGGAAGCTCTACCCACACATGACTAACCACATGGATACCCTCACTGGATACCACGTGTCCCAAGAACGCTACTGAACTGAGCCAAACTTCATACTCGGAGAATTGGCATAGAGCCTTTCCTCCCTGAATCCTTATAATACCGTCCTCAGATACTGAGCATGCTACTCCCGGCTACGCGAATATACCAGGACGCCATCCATGAATATAATAACAAGGAGAGATAATACGGCTGGAATACACCGTCAATCAATTACATGAACGTTACTGGGGCAAATGATCAACTCAGAAGACATTGCCATGAACTCATAACCCAACGGAGAAATCCGCTTCACTCAAAAACTACACAACATGAGAGGTCTTCCATCATATTCACAACTCAAGGCCACATACCAAATCGAGACAGAAATCAAACACTCGATAAATCTTACCACATTTCCAGCCAACCCTTTCGACACACTTCACAGTTTGAACACATCTAACCATCAATTCCCACCCACCACGTAGGCATCTAGTCACCAATTCTCATCAATAAGAACACGAACGGATATACAAGTCCCGAATTACATGTGCCCACACAACAAAAATCTCAGCAATCAAGCCATAGAATGAATCCGGCCTCAAGTCCTCTAGACTGGCCCATTACCAACATGCCAAAATCACATCTCACCTACGGAAGCCATAAGGCGTCGATGCACAGCTGATATCAAGTTCCCTCGTGCGCGTTCGACCACATGGAAGGAATTCAAGAGTTACGCTCTTGGCTAAAAACAATGGATTCGCACGACAAGAATTTAAAAAAATGTGAGATTTTCCTAAGGGTTCCGCATCCTCTCGAAGATAAGTACAGACGTCTCTGTACCGATCCGCAAGACTCTACTAAACTTGCTCATGACCGTTGAGTCCTATGAAACCTAGAGCTCTGATACCAAGCTGTCACAACCCCAAATCCTAACCGACCGTGATGGCGCCTATCGTGGAACTAGGCTAGCCGAATACCGCGTGTTCACATCTTTCTTTTAAAAATCTCATTTAAGTTTCAAGAAATTCATAATAATATACAGAAATTTACTTAACATAATAAGCCAAAATTTTATATACAATACTTCCATCCCCAAAGCCCGGAGCCAACATGTCATGAGCATCTAATGGAATAAGTCAAAATAAAGTATTAAGATATAAAACTCCGAATAAAAACTAAATACAATAGGAAGGGAAATCAGAGATGCTGCGAACGTTGAACAACTACCTCTATATTCCCACGATCCGGCTCCGCTATGGTATATATATATATAAGCTAACGCTCGACCTCTGTTCCTGAGACTGCACACAGAGGTGCAGGGAGTAATGTGAGTAAACCAACTCAGTAGTAATGGAGATAAATCAAGTCAAAGTAGCAAGGAATCACATAAAATCAATGTCACAATATACACAGCCTTACTTTCCAATAGTATACATAAATATACAAAAGCATCATGCCTTCGAAATCAACTTCATAAAAGTTCATAAAACAATGCACATTTTTAGTAACTTTAAAACAAAGATTAGGTATGAAATGAATGTAGTGGAGTCATAAGTAGCCCCTCGGGTGAAAACATATTTCATAAACAGCCCCTCAGGCATTTCCTCACAATCCCTCAGCACCTCAAAATCACTCAGCACCTCACAGTCACTCAAGCCTCCCAATCACTTAATCACTCGCACTCGGTGCGCTCAATGGGGGTGTGTACAGACTCCAAAGGGGCTCCTTCAGCCCAAGCGCTAATATCACTCATCACCTCACCATCACTCTTGGCCCTCGGCCACTCTCGGTGGAACCACTCGAAAAGCCCCTCGGGCGAAGTAATAGAATGGGGTAAATGCAGGGGGATCTCCCGGGATATCGTCCCGTAGTCCCAAAGTAAATATACAGGGGGATCTCCCGGGATACCGTCCCGTAGTCCCAAAGTAAATATGCAGGGGGGATCTCCCGGGATACCGTCCCGTAGTGCCAAGGTAAATATGCAGGGGATCTCCCAGGATACCGCCCCGTAGTCCCAAAGTAAATATGCAGCCACAACAAGAAGATATTCAGAATTAGAGTGCAAAAATACAAGGCAACAATTACATTCTAGCCTAACATGCTTCACGTAGTACAATTAAAGCAATTAAAGCAATAAGGCAATTTAGGGCAACTAGGCATGATTTTCTAAACTAACATAGGCTATAATTGCAAGTAGAATAAAGCAGGTACGAAAGAAACTCAGTCTAAATATTTAAAGTAAAACCGGTTTCAACAATTAGCACAAGTACGCGCTCGTCACCTCACGTACAAGGCATTCAATTACCAAATATCACATCCTAAGGGGAAAGTCCCCCACACAAGGTTAGACAAGCCACTTACCTCGAACCGGCTCAATATCAACTCGAAATCACACTTTTGCCACGAGTATCCGACTCCAAATGGCCCAAATCTATAATATTCAATTACATATCGTAATTAACATCTCATGCAACTGATTTTTACTGTTTAATTCAAGCTAAGGCGCGATATTATGTAAAATGACAAAAATTCCCCTCGGCCCATGACTCGAAATCGGGTAAAAGTTATATTTTCCACACACCCATTCACTCACGAACTCATTCAACTAGAAATAATCGAAATCCGATGCCAAAAACCCCATAAATTTTCAGAATTTCGGGTTGGGAAAATTCATCACTTTCCTATGGTTTTTCCCCCATTTTTGATAATTAAACTAAAGAAAACAACGGGAATTAATGGCATAACAATGAATTAGGATTAGAAAATATTACCTATGATCCTTCTCTTCAAAACCAACAGAAAATCGCCAAGTCTTGAGCCCTCACCCGATTTTTAGAACAATGAAATGAACTCTCCGATTTTTGGAATAAATCACAAGCAATCCGCACATGCGGGCTCGATCACCGCACCTGCGGAAAAAGCATCGCAAGTGCGAAAATCACTTAAGTTGTACTGGGGCCGCACCTTCGATCATTTGGTCGCGCCTATGGTCCCGCACTTGTGGAGCCCAGGTCGCACCTGCGACCACTGGCCTAATCTCCCCTCCATCGCACCTGCGATCATGACCCACGCACCTGCGAGTCCGCACTTGCAGAAAAACCTTCACAGGTGCGAAGACAACAGAAAGTGCCTGGTTCAGCAGCAATAATTTTCCTAAACTTCACCCGTTAAGCATCTAAAACAACCCCGAGGCCCCCGGGACCTCAACCAAAATCACCAACCAACCTTAACACCTTATTTGAACTAGGTCGAGCCTTAAAAACACGTCTCATAACATCAAAATCATCGATTGTGCATAGGTTCAAGCCTAGAAACTTAGGAAAATTCTAGAATTCACATCCGACGCCGAAACGCGTCTAAACTTATCCGAATGACCTAAAATTTTGCACACACATCCCAAATGACATGAAGGAACTACTGCAACTTCCGGAATTCCATTCCAACCCTCGGATAAAAAATTCACTATCGGACCGGAAACTTCAAAAATTCAAACTTCGGCATTTCAAGCCTAAATGAGCTACGGACTTCCAAAATACATTCCGAACATGCTCCCAACCACGAAATCACCTAACGGAGCTAGCAGAATCATCAGATTTCCATTCTGAGGCCGTCTTCACACCGCTACGACTACATGAAACTTTCCAACACTTAAGCTCTCATTTAGGGACTAAATATCCCAAAACTCTCCAAAACTTAAAATCGAACGCCCCAGCAATTCAATTAAGCAGAAATAGACTTGGGGAAAACAGTTAACCGGGGATCGGGGCGTTAATTCTTAAGAAGACCGACCAGGTCGTCGCATCCTCCTACACTTAAAAATTTGTTCGTCATCGAACGAGCATAAAGACATACCTGAAGTAGTGAAAAGCTGAGGGTAACTGTTGCGCATATCCTGCTTGGTCTCCCAGGTCGCCTCCTCAGCCGGCTGACCCCGCCACTGAACCTTTACTGAAGCAATTCTCTTTGACTTGAGCTTTCTGACCCGCCTGTCCAATATAGCTACAGGCTTCTCAACATATGATAGATCCTTGTCCAATTGGACTGAGCTGAAATCCAAGACATGGGACGGGTCACCGTGATACCTCCGGAGCATCGAAACATGAAATACCGCATGAACTCCTGCCAAGCTGGGAGGTAAGGCAAGCTCATAAGCAACTTCTCCAACACGCCTCAATATCTCGAAAGGGCTAATAAACCTCGGACTCAACTTCCCTTTCTTCCCAAATCTCATAACGCCCTTCATAGGCGAAACCCAAAGCAAAATCCGCTCTCCGACCATATATGAAACATCACGAACCTTCCGGTCCGTGTAACTCTTCTCTCTGGACTGGGCTGTACGGAGTCTATCCTGAATCCCCTTGACCTTCTCCAATGCATCCTGAACCAACTCTATGCCCAATAGCCTGGCCTCACGCGACTCGAACCAACCCACCGGAGATCTGTACCTCCTACCATATAAAGCCTCATACGGTGCCATCTGAATACTGGATTGATAACTGTTGTTGTAAGCAAACTCCGCCAATGGCAAGAACTGATCCCAAGACCCTCCAAACTCAATCACACACGCACATAGCATATCCTCAAGAATCTGAATAGTGCGCTCGGACTGTCCGTCCGTCTGGGGGTGAAATGATGTGCTCAACTCCACCCTGGTACCTAACTCCTGCTGAATGGCTCTCAAGAACCGTGAAGTGAACTGAGTACCTCTGTCTGAAATAATAGAAACTGGAATACCATGCAGACGAACGATCTCCCGAATATATATCTCCGCCAACCACTCCGATGAATAAGTAGTCAGTACCGGAATGAAATGGACTGATTTGGCCAGCCGGTCCACAATCACCCAAATAACATCATGCTTCCTCAAGGTCCGAGGAAGTCCAACCACAAAGTCCATGGTGATCCGCTCCCACTTCCACTTTGGAAGCTCAATCTGCTGAAGTAACCCTCCTGGTCTCTGATGCTCACATTTAACCTGCTGACAGTTGAGGCACATGGCTACAACCTCTGCTATATCCTTCTTCATTCTTCGCCACCAATAGTGCTGCTTCAAATCCTGATACATCTTCGCAGTACCCGGATGGATGGAACCGCGAACTATGGGCCTCTGCTAAGATCAACTCCCGAAGCCCATCAACATTGGGCACACAAATCCGGCCCTGCATCCTCAATACCCCGTCATCTCCAATGGTCGCATCTCTAGCATCACCATGCTGGACCGTGTCCCTGAGGACAAGTAAATGAGGATCATCATACTGCCGCTCCCTGATACGGTCAAATAAGGAAGACCGAGAAACCACACAAGCCAATACCCGGGAAGGCTCAGAAAGATCCAGTCTCACGAACTGACTGGCTAAGGACTGACCATCTAAGGCTAGAGGCCTCTCAGCTACATGAAGGTATGCCAAACTCCCCAAACTCTCCGCCCGGCGACTCAAGGCGTCGGCTACCACATTGGCCTTCCCCGGGTGGTATAATACAGTGACGTCGTAGTCCTTTAGCAACTCTAACCATCTACGCTGGCGCAAATTTAGATCCTTCTGCCTGAATATGTGCTGCAAACTCCGGTGGTCGGTATAAATCTCACAAGGCACACTGTACAAATAATGACGCCAGATCTTCAAGGCATGAACAATGGCAGCTAACTCAAGGTCATGGACAAGGTAATTCTTCTCATGTATCTTCAACTGTCGGGACGCGTAGGCAATCACCCTACCGTCCTGCATCAACACCGCTCCAAGGCCAAGCCGCGAGGCATCACAATAAGATGTATAAGACCCCGAACTAGTAGGCAATATCAAGATTGGGGCTGTAGTCAAAGATGTCTTGAGCTTCTGAGAGCTCACCTCACACTCCTCTGTCCACTGAAATGGAGCACCCTTCTAGGTTAATCTAGTCATAGGGCCGCAATCGATGAAAATTCCTCCACAAAACGACGGTAGTAACCTGCCAAGCCAAGGAAACTGCGAATCTTTGTAATTGAGGACGGCCTGGGCCAACTCTGCACGGCCTCTACCTTCTTCGGATCCACTCGAATGCCCTCACTCGATACCACGTGGCCCAAGAATGCCACAAAACTCAACCAAAACTCACATTTTGAGAACTTTGCATACAACTTCTTCTCTCTCAAGGTCTGAAGCACTGTCCTCAGGTGCTGCTCATGATCTTCCCAACTCCGAGTGTAAACAAGGATATCATCCATGAAAACAATGACGAACGAGTCGATATATGGCCTGAACACATTGTGCATCAAATGCATAAATGCTACGGGGGCATTAGTCAGCCCAAAAGACATAACTAGAAACTCGTAATGGCCATACCGAGTCCTGAAAGCAGTCTTCGGGATATCCGGCTCCCGAATCTTCAACTAATGGTAACCTGAGCACAAATCAATCTTAAAAAATACATGTGCACCCTGAAGCTGGTCAAATAGATCATCAATACGAGGTAAGGGATAACGGTTCTTCACTGTAACCCTGTTCAACTGGCGATAATCAATACACATGAGCATTAAACCATCTTTCTTCTTCACAAACAAGACAGGAGCACCCTAAGGTGAAAAACTGGGTCAAATAAAACCCTTGTCAAGAAATTCTTGTAACTGATCCTTCAACTCAGGAGGAGCCATACGGTACAGAGGAATGGAAATGGGTTGAGTGCCCGGCAACAAATCAATGCCAAAATCAATGTCTCTATCGGGCGGCATGCCCAGAAGATCAGCTGGAAACACATCAGGATAATCCCGTACCACTGGGACTGAATCAACAAAAGTGGTATCAACACTGACATCTCTCACATAAGCCAAATACGTGGCACACCCCTTCTCAACCATACGCTGAGCTCTAAGAAAAGAGATAACTCTACTAGGTGTGTGATATAAAGTACCACTCCACTCAACACGCGGAATACCTGGCATAGCCAGCGTCACGGTCTTGGCATGACAATCAAGAATAACATAATAGGGCGACAATCAGTCCATGCCCAAGATATATCAAAATCCACCATATCGAGTAAATATAAATCCGCACTGGTCTCAAAACCATGAATAGTAACCAAATATGACCGATAAACGCGGTCCACAATAAGAGAATCCCCCACAGGGGTAGAAACATAAACAAGAGAACCCAAAGAATCTCGGGCTATACCCAAGTGCAGAGCAAAATAAGAAGACACATAAGAATATGTGGAGCCTGGATCAAATAGAACCACTGCATCCCTGTGACAAACTAGTATAATACATGTGATGACAGAATCGGAAGCAACAGCCTCGGTACGAGCAGGAATAGCATAATATCTGGCCTGGCCTCCCCCTCAAGGGTGACCTCTACCTCCCCGACCTCCGCCCTAGCTGGATGGGCAGGTGGGGTAGCCGCTGGAGCTGTGATCATGGCCTAATAACTCTGCAGAGCACACTGTGGCTGAAGAGTCTGTGAAGATGCACCCCTACCAAGTCTGGGGCAGTCCCTAACCACATGGCATGTATCACCACACTCGAAACAAGCTCTGGGAGGATGTGGTGGTTGTGACTAGCTAGGGCCAGGTCTGCTAGATTGACCTCTGAAAGCACCCCGCGCAGGAGACGCGCTAGAAACTGGAGATGTATAATAAGGCTCCTGAGGCTTGGGTGGAGCTGGGGTGCCACTGGCTGCTGGAAGAGCTGAATGAACTGGGCGGACCATATAACCCCTACCATGATGACCTGCTACTGTGGTGTGGGCACTAGAGTAGTGGCCCCACTCCCGAGACCTCTTGGCCTCCCTCTCCTCTCGCCCCCTAGCGAGCATACCCTCGATCCTCCTAGCAATGCTCACTACCTGCTAATAAAGAATGTCCATCTCCAACTCTTGAGCCATGCTAGATCTGATGGGTGGGACAAGACCCTCGACAATATCGGCGAACCCTCTCGCGGACAGTAGCAACCAAAGTCGGTGCATGCCTAGCCAACCTGGTGTAACGGATAGCATACTCTGAAACTGTCATAGCACCCTAGCGCAAATACTCAAACTGTGCGTGCCACGCGTCCCTAAGGCTCTGAGGCACAAACTCTCTCAGGAACATATTTTGAGAACTAGGTCCAGGTCAGTGAAGCAGCCTCGTCTGGACTGTCTAACTCATAGGTGCGCCACCAATCATAGGTGGCTCTGTGAAGCTGGAAGGTAGTAAAGAAGACCCCACTAGATCCGGCTATGCCCATAGTGCGAAGAATACAGTGACACTCCTCTAGAAACCCTAAGGCATCATCTGATGCTAGTCCACTGAATACCGGAGGGTCATACTTCTTGAACCTCTCAAGTCTCCGTTGCTCGTCCTCTGAAGCAGATGACCCTTCCTCGGGCTGAACTGGCACTACAGGCGATACAGGAATGACCTCTGGGACCTGCTCCACATGCACTCACATCTCAGGAGTGTGTGCGGCGGGAGTCTGTGCTCCTCCCCCGGCCTGAGATGTGGCTGCAGCAAGGGGAAGCAACCCTGCCTGAGCCAGAGTGGTGTATATGGACATGAACTGAGCTAATGTCTCTTGAAGGGCTGGAGTAGTAGTGGCAGTAGGCGTGGAAGGTGTCTGTACCTCGGCTGGATCTGCTGGTGGTACCTCGGCGGTAGCTCGCGCAGGTGCTCTCGCTGCATCATGTGCGCATCCTCGGCCTCTACCTCGGCCCCGGCCTCTGGCGGCTACTGTAAGGGGCACGGGTGCCTGATCGTCCCGAGTAGCACGTGTCCTCACCATCTATGAGAGAATAGAAAATAGAGGTTTAGAATTGATGTCAAAATATATTGCACGACAAGGAAATCAATAAAGTGAAGAGTTTTCCTAAACAGTTACATAGCCTCTCGTAGATAAGTACAGACGTCTCCGTACCGATCAGCAAGACTGTAATAAACTGGCCTGTGTTCCGTGACTCCTATGAAACTAGAGCTCTGATAACAACTTGTCACGACCCCAGTTCGCCTTCCGTGAACATGTCGTGACGGCACCTAGTCCCTATAACTAGATAAGCCTAGCAATGCGGAATGACAACATAATTGGCGGAATAATTAAATAAAAGAAAGCTGAACACTGTATATAAATGCCACTTGGCATATACAAGCCAAAATAGTATGGAAATCTACAACATCACCCAAAACCCGGAAACTCACGGGAACCACAGGCTAACAGAATATAATACACTGCTCTAACTCCAGAATATCTATACAACTGTAAGGAAGGATAAACTTTTCACAAAAAGCTGGAATAAGATAGAGACTCCTGGTCTACGGACGCGGCAGATATACCTTGAAGTCTCTGTTGTATCTATCAACCTCGGGGATAGTGCGCTTGAGTGGAGGTACCTGGATCTGCACATGAAAAACATGCGCAGGAAAGGGCATGAGTACACCACAGCGGTACTCAGTAAGTGCCAAGCCTAACCTCGGTCGGGTAGTGACGAGGAAGGTCAGGGCCCTACTGAGCTCAAACAATATAATAGGAATTTACAGTATGAAAACAGGCGGTAATAATGAGTACAGCAGTGAAATAAGACAGGTCGAACAAGGCAATAACTAAACACAAGAACAAAGTAAACCCGGAATATGTACAACATAATAACAATGGTAACAATGAGGATCTCCCAGGATACCGTCCTGTAGTCCTTTTCTAAACTGTCTGGTGGATCTCCCTGGATACCGTCCCGTAGTCCATCATATGTATATCTGAAGGATCTCCCAAGATACCGTCCCGTAGTCCTTTCCTCAACTGTCCCGTGGATCTCTCGGGATACCGTCCCAAAGCCCATCATATGTATATCCGAAGGATCTCCCAGGATACCGTCCTGTAGTCCAACTATCAGTGTGTAGGGGGGGATCTCCTGGGATACCGTCCTGTAGTCCCAAAGTAAATATGCAGGGGGATCTCCCGGGATACCGTCCCGTAGTCCCAAAGTAAATATGCAGGGGGATCTCCCGGAATACCGTCCGGTAGTCCCAAAGTAAATACGCAGCCACAACAAGAAGATATTCAGAATTAGAGTGCAAAAAAACAAGGCAACAATTAAATTCTAGCCTAACATGCTTCACGTAGTACAATTATAGCAATTTAAGTAATTAGGCAATTTAGGGCAACTAGGCATGATTTTCTAAACTAACATAGGCTATAATTGCAAGTAGAATAAAGCAGGTAAGAAAGAAACTCAGTCCAAATATTTAAAGTAAAACTGAATTTTAACAATTAGCACAAGTACGCGCTCTTCACCTCACGTACAAGGCATTCAATTACCAAATATCACATCCTAAGGGGAAAGTTCTCCACACAAGGTTAGACAAGCCACTTACCTCGAACCGGCTCAATATCAACTCGAAACCACACTCTTGCTACGAGTATCCGACTCCAAATGGCCCAAATCTATAAAATTCAATTACATATCGTAAATAACATCTCATGCAACTGATTTTTACTGTTTAATTCAAGCTAAGGCGCGAAATTATGTAAAATGACCAAAACGCCCCTTGGGCCCACGACTCGGAATCGGGTAAAAGTTATATTTTCCGGACACCCATTCACTCACGAACTCATTCAACCAGAAACAATCGAAATCCAATGCCAAAAACCCCATAAATTTTCAGAATTTCGGGTTGGGAAAATTCATCACTTTCCTATGGTTTTCCCCCATTTTTGATAATTAAACTAAAGAAAACAATGGGAATTAATGGTCTAACAATGAATAAGGATTAGAAAATGTTACCTATGATCCTTCTCTTCAAAATACACAGAAAATCGCCAAGTCTTGAGCCCTCACCCGATTTTTAGAACAATGAGATTAACTCTCGGATTTTTGGAATAAATCACACAGGCAATCCAAACCTGCTGGCTCGATCACCGCACCTGCGGAAAAGGCATCGCAGGTGCGAAAATCACTTAAGTTGTACTGGGGCCGCACTTGCGATCGTTTGGTCACACCTGCAGTCCCGCACCTGCGGAACCTAGGTCGCACCTGCGACCACTGGCCTAATCTCCCCTCTATCGCACCTACGATCATGAACCACGCGCCTGCGAGTCCGCACCTGTGACAAACCTTCACAGGTGCGAAGACTCCAGAAGATGCCTGGTTCAGCAGCAACAATTTTCCAAACTTCACCCGTTAAGCATCTGAAACAACCCCGAGGCCCCCGGAACCTCAACCGAAACCACCAACCAACCTTAACACCTTATTTGAACTAGGTCGAGCCTTAAAAACACGTCTCATAACATCAAAATCATCGATTATGCATAGGTTCAAGCCTAGAAACTTAGGAAAATTCTAGAATTCACATCCGATGCCGAAACACGTCTAAACTTATCCGAATGACCTAAAATTTTGCACACACATCCCAAATACTACTGCAACTTCCGGAATTCCATTATGACCCTCGGATCAAAAATTCACTATCGAACCGAAAACTTCAAAAATTCAAACTTCGGCATTTCAAGCCTAAATGAGCTACGGACTTCCAAAATACATTCCGAACACGCTCCCAACCCTGAAATCACCTAACGGAGCTAACAGAATCATCGGATTTCCATTTCAAGGGTGTCTTCACACTGCTCCGACTACGGGAAACTTTCCAACACTTAAGCTCTTATTTAGGGACTAAATATCCCAAAACTCTCCTAAACTTAAAACCGAACGTCCCGGCAATTCAATTAAGTAGAAATAGACTTGGGGAAAATAGTTAACAGGGGATCGGGGCATTAATTCTTAAGACGACCGACCGGGCCGTCACAACCATTCAGGACGGGAGATATAAGCATTTTGAGTTACCTTCAACGGTAGCAGAGGTATGTACAAATGGCCACAACCATCTCATTTATGTCCTATGAAAATTAACAAAAGTAGTAAAACAGAAGGATGAATATCAGGATCTGGCTGGGATTAGAGTGATCCAAAATGGGGGATGGAATGTTTGCGTTAGTTGACATTTCCGAAGGATAGTGCAAATATGCTAATAGATCTCTTTGTGAGGCACCGGATGGCGCACTCTAAATTAGTACGACTAGATATGAGTACTACAAAGATAGGAACTGGAAGCCTTGAAAGGGATAAATATTATCTTAGTATGGCTCCCGTCCCTAGTAGAGAGAGAATGTTAGGAAACTTAAAGAGCCAATGGATGGAGCAAGGGGAGCTAAGAGCAAAGGAATATCTTGTTCGTGTTTTCAGAATAAAGTGATACACATAAATGTTAGCAAAAAATAAGAAGAGAGTTAATGAAACATTATGATTGAGATATGATACATGGATGATCATGGTGGAAAACAAAAATGAATGAAATGACAGTGTTACATAGTCTATAATCGAAGGAAGGAAAGGATGAGAGGTGTCTGGCCTGAAGACAACAAAAGAGTATAGGCCATAAGGTTGTATCCTCATTTTGAGAAATAAGTTTGTGACTCCAACCGACTACCAGAAGGAAAAGTTATACCCCAAAGTAATAGAAGTCAGTATGGGATGATGAACAAGGTAATCTAAACATGAATTAGGGACTGAGTAATTTGATAATAATCGGCATCATGAGAATTTCATATTGCGTTCCAACAATAATAGAATGGACAACAGAAGAATATCCATAAGAAATTCAGAGAAAGGTCATTCAAGAAGACGCTTCCCTAAAGCAAGAAATGTGAAAAAAAAGTTAAGCTTAAGGGACTGTATGTACCTGTTACTAAGTGTCACCCTCACGAGTAAGGAAAGTTGCTAACCTTGGGAGAAAAGGATCACCGCAAGGTGAGTAAGGGTCATCAATAATGTGAGAAGACGCCAAAGATAAAGAGGTAAAACATCTATAGGTAGATCGTCGTAACGCTAAATATTAGTACTTCTCTAAAGGGGGGAGTAAGGAGTGATATGGAATTAAGTCAGAATTAAGTGGTTCTAGTAATTATGGAATGGTTAAGGAAGAATGTGATGAAATGAAAAAGGGATGAGATTGCAATTATTCAAAGCCTACAGATTCCAGAACATTATGCAAACACGGCGTCAAGAAGAGGAATTGAGGGTTCCTGCCCGAGATGTTATTGATGAATAAGAAGACAGTCAAAATATTAGTTCAGAATCAAACCTATAAGCACAAGGGCATGAAGGTAAGTAACTAAGGATAATAAAAGGTGAGTACAAACATCAAAAATTCCGTCGTGTAAACGATATAACTAGTTTGCAACTTTACAAGAGCAAGAAGGCCTCCCTAAGTACTACAATAAAAAAACTAGCAGAGGAAATAAGGAAGAAGGCTTCAACCTAAGTACAGTGACCTAAGGAGGAAATGGTTATGTAACAACAGTAACAAAATGGCACCTACTGTGGCTAATGAACAAGGAATTAAAAATCAGAAGTAATATTCAAGATTATATGAGTTGTATGGAATTCCAATATGCGTGGATAAGCTAAGTATGCACGCAAATAAGGGGCAGAAAGACCAGGAAAAGTAATTACCTACGTTTAAAGAAAGCTGAGAAGGAATGGAAGGAATTATTCGATTAATGATTCAGAATTGGTTATGTTATGAACACACTTAAGAGTTCAGAGTATTATCCATGCAACATATATGTTGACAATCATATAGACGTAGAAGATTCTGGTTTAAGTTAAATGAAAGAATTGAGCCCATGTCATAGACAAATGATCAAGTTGTTAGAAGATTGAATCATGGACATTCCATAGCATCCTTGAAGGGCTAAAGTAATAACTAACACCATGAGCCGCATATCGGAAGATAGATTAAGCCTACAAAAAGGTTGATCAGAGGAAAGAGGAAACTAAAGAATTACATCACCCAAGTAAATCAGGAGTTTAATTATTGGACCTAGGAAATTATGGACATCGTGATTGAGAATATTGCAAAATAACTCTTAATATCAGAGGTCCAGTTAGAAGAATACCAACCTCATAAAAAGCCAGTATAAAGCTCTCATTGAATCATGTAAAAAGGTGCAAGTATTATAATAGAAGTTCAATTTGTGGATGTGAATTATACCTATATGGAAGGGAGGTCATGAAGGAGATAGAAGATGTAATGTGAGACTTTAGAGTAAGTAAGGTAAAGGTGAATGGCGTACGAGATACTCAAATACAGAAGGTTATGAATAGTCCATACTTTGGATAGAAGGATAGAAGCGCGGGGATTCAATATCCAGGAATGATAACGACATCGTCAATGGCATATCTTACAACCTATAGTCTCTAGGTATCGAGAGGTCTAGTTAAGAAAGTAAAATAAGAGTTAGAGACGATGTGATGTCTCACTTTCCAGAATAACACAAGGAAATCTATGGTGCAAGGAAGTGGAAGGAAGGTTGCGAGTAGTATAAATGGATATGTAAGTCGTAAGCTAAAGTATGATAGAGCGACAAGGTTTTAAGAAGACAAGAGTAAGGACAAGAAAGGGTGAGTGAGAAGGTAACGAGAAACGAATGAGTCCTCGGGATTAAGCCCATGAAAATAAGATAGTTGATGGCTTCTCTAAGTTATAGAAAGCTCAGTATAACTTGAATGAACTCAAAGGAACCTAAGACTAGTAGAATTTAGAAGAGATGGAATGCTATCCTGGATTAAAATACCCATGTAAGGTAAATCACATTGGGATGCTATGAAATACAATTATGGAAGTATAGTATCGTATCGCCCCCAGGTGGGTCAGGAAAAACACTTCAAACGCCCCCACAATGCAACATGAGCCCTAGGGATTGCGTAAGAGGTTTCAAGTTATTAGTGGTATATTGTAAATCAATATCGAGGTGAATCAACAATGGATGGACAAAATTCACAAAGCATGAGATGAGATTAGGCCGTTATTCTTAAGATGAACAGTAATAAGGAAGCATTGAAGGACTTGGATTTATATGTCTATGATAAGAAGCGAGATAGTAACCTGGAATTGGGTAGCATACCTCGATAATAATAAAACCAAGGTAAGAGTTATGGTATAGTATGACCTACCTAGATGCAATAAAGTGATACGGATAAATAACCAGGTCTATGAAACAAGATATAGCAATATTCGTAGGTTCGACAAAGTACCGAGAGAAGAACTTCAGTAATGACTAAAAATTGGAGGTAAAGGAAAGAAGAGTCGCGTAGGCACACTTACAAGGTTAGAATTGGCTGCATGATAAAAGGTATCAATAGTTACGAGATTTGAAGGATTTCGATCACATGTCATGGTGTGGGAAAGAGGCCTAAAGGGGGGAATTCCCTGGCCTTTGGATTTATTCATAGAATAGTTGCCTAGATGGCAAGGAGAGTACATTCGAGGACGAATGTTCCAAAGGGGGGAATGATGTTACATCCCGCATTCTCGTACGTTAAAGTTTCGTCGTAAGTTAATCAACATAAGTTCGGGAATGGGATTACTTTGAGATTATAAGCCTTATGCTATTTCAAACAAGTGATGGGTAAATTCGTGAAGGTGAGAGGGGAAGCAAGTCAAAGAAAATGAATTTCCGTCCCAGTTTGGTATGTTAGGATAAAATACGACTGAGCTAAAATACTCGGTATTTATAGACTAGTGCCATACAAGGTACCACATGACCATGATAGTAAGGTGTATAAGGTATGTGAAAAGTGAGTAGTATGTTAAGTAAGTGGAAATAATTCTTAATTATATGGGCAATTGATTAATTATTGGATAATTAGACATTACCTAGTTAATTAATAATTAGTGGTGGATTAATTGAAATCATGTATGACTCTTAATCTTTGTTAAATAGGTGGCAACCTAATTTGTTATCTATAAAACATTCACTTTCTAACCTTTTCAATACAAATCAGATTCCTACAAGACATTTCCCTTCTAACCTTTTCAATACAAATCAGATTTTCAATACAAATCAGACTCTAGTAACGTGACTTCTTACGAAATTCCTACAACAACACCACAACGTGATTTCTTCGATCAACGAGATTTCTTAGCACATTAGCAACGTGAGATTTTGCGATTCTAAAGGAGTACGATGCAATCTTTCTCAATCATATCATACAAATTTTCCCCAACTTTGATCCGCCATTATGTGTTGTCGCGATTGACGTATGTTAGAGAGGTTTTGAAGAGAATCAACTCAGGTATGTTAAGGCTAAGCTTTTACTTTATTTTGGCATGATCTCATAATTACACGAGTTTGATAACAAGGCATATAGAAAAATTCATGTCCTGGAATTTACGTATATTTTTTCTAGGCTTGTAAGTACAATATTCAATTGAGTATTTCCTTCTTCTAGTCAAGAGAGCAGAAAGTCTATATATACAGTATTACGGTATTTTCATTATCATCGAGCCATAATCGATGGGTAGGTCCTTATTGGGCAACCTCTGATCAGATGGTAAGTTGTATACTGAGCCTACTGTGGTCGAGCGCCTATGAGTGAACCCGGTTGGTTGAGATATAGAGCCTAGTATGGTCAAGCGCCTATGAGCGAGCCTACTACGGTAGAGCAGTTATATATATATATATATATATATATATATATANGTAACTGGAAGTCAAAGATAATCTGAAGATATGCTTACCTACTGATACTGACTCAACTCTCTAAATATAGTAAGTAAAATAGATGCCCGACCCTATAAGGCTCGGTATATATATATATATATATATATATATACCGAGCCTTATAGGGTCGGGCATCTATTTTACTTACTATATTTAGAGAGTTGAGTCAGTATCAGTAGGTAAGCATATCTTCAGATTATCTTTGACTTCCAGTTACTTTCACTTATTATATTATCAGTTCAGTTTCAACTTTCAGTATATTGCCTTACATACTCGGTGCATTATTTTGTACTGGCATCCCTAATATTGGGGCGCTGCATTTCATGCGTGCAGGTTCAGATAGACAAACTAGACCTCCTCATCAAACATTAGAAACAATATGAGCTCCCGATTCTTGCCTCGTTCTCTATGTCAAAAACGACAAAATGAATGAAATGTCTCGTCAGTCACGTCTTAATGGCATTAAATTCTTGTCAATTGCTGGTTGTCCACTCCTAGTTTTGAACCGTCATTTTAAAATTGTAAATACCCCTTCTTCATTCAGTCAAACTTTACATCCAAACTTTTTCTACTCTTGTTCTTAAAAATCTTTGCGTTTTCTAGCACTTGTACCCAGATTTCTTGAGGTCTTTGTAAGAACTCTCGCTTGTCTTCACTCCAAACCATTATGTGTACCCTTTTAACTTCCTCTTATTCATATTTTACCCTTTATTTAAAATAAAATAGCAAAGATTTTAAAGACAGTTCCCCAAAAAGAGACTACTTCTTCATCACGGCCGGCTGGAGAGGAACCAATGGTGGAACCTCTTCTTGGCACGTTTATTCCTGGCGAGTGCTTGGTGACCGCCAACTTCAAGGTTGAAAAACCTTCACCTGTTCCGGGCCGGCGTGAGAAAGCCTCGAGGTATATTTGCTCGATCACTGATGAGATCCTCCCTACGGTCAAAAAGGACTGCAATTGGGTCGGAAAAGACGTGGTGGTTCCCGGGCCCGAAGAAGATATCACTACCCACGTTAAGGATACTTAAATGTTTACACTTATCCCTTTATGTTGTGCCTGTTGGACCCGGTAATCATCCAATTCTGTAAAAGGTATGAGGTGTGCCTTGGTCAGATCCACCCCTTGTTCTGGAGGGTAGTCATTCTTCTCTAATTATTTTTGAGCAAGATCGACGGATGCCCATTCATCATTGACCATCTGATGCGCCTATACAGTCCCCAATTCTTCCGGGAGGGGAGGGGGGAAGACTGATTAAACTTGCATGTCGTGCACTAAATCCCCATGCTCGAGCATTGATAAAGATCGAGACCAAGGTTGGCTAGGTAGATTTGTCTGGGTGAGGACCTCGGACCTGATCTCAGCCGAGCACATGCCATTCCCCAAGGAGCGGAACACAAAACATAAGTAAAGTTTCGTTTTTCCCAGAATTTTATATTTACTCTCCTTTTCTCCTTTCTTATCAATGTTTGGTGGCGATGCAATTGTTGCTAAGGTCTCGGATGCAGTTCCTAGACTCTATGAGTGGGTCGAGGGAATTTTCTCACAGAAAGGCCCATTCTCACGGTGAGATTCCTTTCTTGAGTGGACAACACTTGGATTTCCTGCGTGCTGCTGAGCTTTTACTTATTTCTTTTTCTCTTTGCAGGTCTTTCCAAGTATGTCGCCATGAGGCCTCTATCTTATGGCAAGGATTATCCCGCCGAGTTCCCTGCTACAAGGCAGGGTGAGGAGAAGATGAGAAGAAGCGCTATGATTTCACCAAACTCGAAGAAGAAAAAACTAAAAAGGAGGCTGGTGCGCAAATCCAAGTAGAGCACCAACGCCCGAGGCTCCCATCGGACTCACTCCAACGGTTGAATGATGAGTCGGAAGAAGAAGAAGCTTCCAAACTGGTGGCCCGCGTGCAAGGCGACATCGAACTGCCTCAAACTAGGAGGCCGATGAGGAGGCAGTGGCCGAGGCTTCCGAACCAAAGAGGGGCGAGGCCTCTTTGCCCCAAGCTAGGGAGGCCAACAAAGAGACCATGGCTGATGCTTCTCGGGCAGATGAAATACCCCGAAGAATGCACTTATAGTGATAGATCTCTCCGAGTCGCCTTTATTTACTGATGACTCCATGATCCACGAGGCCTAGACGTTGAAAGGACGTCCAAATGAGGGCCCCAAGAGATGGCATATTGATCTCTTCCAAGTCACACCTCTATTCGGGGATGTGAAATGGTCGATTGCAATAATAATACCCAAAAAAAATCGAGATCGAATCCACAAGGAGAGAAGATGGGACTAGTGGTATATATTTGGATTGAGCACGTGAAGTATCCTGATTGCACTTCCCCAAATGTTTTTTTGTTTTTATTTCTAAAATTATGCTAAAGATTGCAAGTCTAAAACATAAAACTAGAGAATAATGTTTTTGATGTTGTTTTTCAAATATGTAAAAGGCCTAGGGCTATGACTTCCACCTAGGTGTTTGCCTAACAGGTTGCAAACCTTAAAGCGTGTTTCGTTGTTCGGGGTGTATTATAGCAATCAACACTCAAATACCCACTCAATACATCTCGGTAAGAGAGTGGTTTTGCCCAATTTGGCTTTCTCAAGTATAAATGGGTATTGAACAAAATAGTTAATAAAATGCTCAAGTCGGGTTTTATTATCTCTAGATTCAACCCTTTAATTGGGACTATCAATCTCTTGATTTCATCCCAAATTCTTGTTAGCCAAGTTTCCTAGACTAAGTATCTCTTTCTCAAGAAGAAGCTAAGTCAAATAGGCATGAACTAATGTTTGGAACCATTAATTCTACAATTATAAGCAATAACAAGGCTAAATAATAAACACCTAACCATAAGCATGCCCTAAATCAAACACCCATTAGGTTCACACACTAGGATTGGGTCACAACCCTAGCTAAAAATCTAACTACTCATAGTGGGTAAAAAAGAAAATAAAGATGAAAAGATGATAAAACTCATATTGCAAGATTAATAGATGAAAATCCAATGTTAAATCACCAATATAAGCTAAAGTTTTCTAAAAGGGTAAAGAAAAACGGCTACAAAACTTCTTTTATTCAAAACATGACCTAATTTTGTGAAAGTAGTCTATTTATATACATCTAGAATTTGCGGATAAAAATACCCTTTCGGAGGTTCGGCTTCCGCACAATTCTATGTCCGATCTGCACTTTTCTTCAGCTCTTGATAGGAGTGGATTTTGGGGCCGTACAATTCTTGATTACGACCACATCTCTTGAGTTCTGCGGAGCGCACATTTCCTGAGTGCGATCGCATAGTTGATTTCTGCGGTCGCACAATTATAGTGCGGTCCGCATTTCTTGTTGGGCTGGAAATTGATCTCTCTAAACTTTTACTTCTGCAGCCGCACAATTATTTTGCGGTCCGCACTTTGCACTGAGGCTCTACAGATTTTCATTCACATTCTGCGACCGCAGACAGAATTCTGCGGTCCGGACTTCAGCTTCTGTGCCTGATTTTTGTCCTTGTTCAGATCACTCCTTCTTGAGTTGGATTTCATTATAGTGGCTCATTTTTTCAAAACTCCTGCAAGTAAGGATATTTCATCAGTTTGCGGGAATACTTTTAAATATTTTTGAACTAAAACAAAAGTCAAAAGGCGCTAATAAGTAGTCAAAATTCCCACTTATCAACTCCCCCAAACTTATGCTTTTGCTTGTCCTCAAGCAAATAATGTAATTCCCACCTCCACAAGATAAGAACATTTCCAGCTACTCTACGGTGAATCAAACACATATCAATTGGGACCAGCAATTGCCCACACACTCATGAATTATCAACAAGGCAATGATTTGAGGTTTTAAGCACCAATAGTTCTAATGTGACACTTGAGCATCAAGAGTTGACTTTACTCATCAAGGAAGTTCTCTCTTTCATGTAGGTCATTGTGGATCCCAAACTCCTCATCCTTTACTCTCCATTATCATATCTCACTTAAGAATGTAGCACTCAATTCAAGGATTCGTGAGAAGTTTGCTCATCTCTCTCAAAAGAATGTCACAAGTACGACTCTAAGTACCATATGCTTGCCCCTCATGTAAATCACCACTAATGTAAGTTCACTCGGCTTGAAATCACGTAGGGATTTTTCGGAATGTAATGACTTAAGATAGGAAATGTTAGAATGGAACGGTTTCATCTTTCCTTAAGCACTCCACTTTCTCTTTTTGGCTCATGCTTTGCCGACTCTTTGAGGCATTTTCTTTTGCCTTAGAGGAACTAGAGAGACTTGACATCACTCTTTCTCGGTCAAGATATTTGTTTTTTCCTTCTTTGTTTTCTCCATGCTTTGCATTTTTTTTTCTTTGAATCCCTTCAAATCTTCAATTTATTCACTTTCTTTTTGCATTTTTCTTTTGTTCTTCCTTTCTTTTTCTTTGCTTTTCCTTTTCTTCATTTTCTTTTCTCTTTTTGTACCTTGATACCACTTTCAAACTCCTCGTTTCTCCTCCAAACTTATGTTTTCGCCAATTGTTTCTCATGAGTGTTAAGGAAAGCTCGGGTGCTAAGAAAGGGTCATTACGAAACGTGTAAAGGCTTGTAACATGGTTATCAAATAAGAAAGGTTTTAGGCTCAAAAGGGTTTACTAGGGATAACATCATTGGTGGGCCATGGAAAATTTTAAAACGGGTCAAGGATAGACTACAATCACTTCTCAAGCCAAGCAAAACTTAAAATTTCGCCTAGAAACACATTCGAGGTAAGTTCTAAACCATTCTCACGGGTACTTGGACTTGCAACAAAACATCTCACATCTCACATAGCTGGAGCGTTAAAGAGGATAGAGTCGAGGGCCCACAACAACCATATTCAAGATTGAAAATCACTAATAGTTCAACTAAACCACTCGATGATTGCCTAAGTCGACACAAGAGTCACAAGGTCACTAACTAGAGCTATGTTTTTCCAAGAACTTGTTTTTAATCATAAGCATGTATTTAAGTGTGTTGGTACCAAGTGAAGCATGCTTGACTCTCTTATTCATCATAACTACTGTTTTTACCTAAATATCAAAAACGGACTCAATCCTTTAAGAAGGTAGTCACGCCATCCATCGTTGGGAGGAGTCACCCGGTTCACACAAAAACCACCTTTGGAAAGAACCGTGACATTAAGAAAACCAAAGGCTTATTGATCACTTAAACATAATAAGAAACTACTAAATCAAAAAGAATCTATTAAAGTATATAAGAATCTATTAGGCTAAACATTGACTACTAAGAAAACAAAATAAAGAAGCTATGAAATAAACTACTGAAAGCATAAATGAATATACAAACTAAGAAAGGGACAACAAATATATGCATCAATATAGAGGGATGAATATGTACAAAATGAAAATAAAAAGAAGAAAATATTATCAGTTATTACAGGCCAATGTCAAATGTCGAATCAAATCAAAATAGACTCCACCCACTGAATAAGAATAAGCATTGTCCTCAATGCTTAACAAAATAAAAATAAGGAAGGGAAAGAGTAGAAAGGACTCCCTATGTGGTCTCACTGTCCATAGCAACATCACCTCCTTCTAGCTCCTCCAACTAGATCTCATCATCCTCTACTGGGGGAGTAGTTGGGTTGGTGAACGTCTGTAGCACCGCCTCAGTAGTGTGGGCAGCAAGGTTTGGCTCCTCAGACTAGCCATCTGGTGTCACTGGTGCTGATGGTGCTGCTGGGTATGCTAGTACTGATGGATCTGTCTCCATCAGTAAGTCAAATGGAAGATCACCAACTATTGCTATCTTGGTCACCTCTCTTCTCAACTTGTCAACTGATTTCCTTGAATCCTGGGATATTCTCATCTTCTTCACCTGCTTCCCTAGCTCCCCAATTTCTCCCCCATGTGCCCGCAAAGTGTCCATAATAGTCTTCCGATTCTCCAAAATTTTCTTCAAAGTTTCCTTAACTGACAAAGGAACCTGGGGTACTGGGGTAGAAGCATGTCCTACAACAACACTAGATAGGTCAGACAGCTGTGCAATAGCTGTCTATGACTCGCCAATGTCTAGGAGACTCGTAGCGTAGAGAGTGGATAGGTGGAGGAGGAAGGCATTGATACTAATGGACTCAAAGATGGAGGTGGAGGTATGGCAACTATCTCAGTGGAAGGCTCGGATGCTGTGGAAGGCATGGAAGCTGTAGAAGGCATAGCAACTGAATCTGTAACTACCACCGATGGCTCATCAGACTGGCCTACGGTAGTAGTCGACTTACCCTTGTTCTTCGGGTTCCTTAGGTCTTTCAGAGAGTACCAGGAGAAGGGCTTTTTAGCCCTAACCTTCGTATCAAAGCTCTTGGGCTCCACCCCCGCATCTGTGAGATACTTCATGATAGTGTTGGGATACGGGTAGGAGATCTTACCCTACCTGACAACCAGAGACATGTTGGCACCCACATTGGTTGGGTATCTGGCCATGTTGATGCAACCAAGACTACCCGAGGGACTGGGAGATTGTTTTCATTTTGGCTCGGTTCTATCCGACTGCATACAAATGTTTGCCACCCTTTTGCCTCAAAGTTGAGGGTAGACCGCTGAATGGGACTTATTGTGATCCATGGTGGTGGTGGTCCTGGAGCTTCTAAAATCTCAGCTAACCAAGGGTGAGTCGCATCACCCATTGCAAACTTCTCCAAATGTTGAACCGGCTCTACCTCCTCGAACCCTAAATAGGTCTTCAGGGTGCTCTGATCAAATATAACCTTCAAGTTCCTCACCTTGGTCACCTTAGTCCCCTTTTTGATGTGCGCCACATTGGTAGAGAATTCCCAGACTAAGTGCTCCTTGGCATCCATTACACTTTGAGTGAACCGTGTCCACCCTTTTCTCTCCCGAATTTTCTTTGTCACATTCGGATTAAACCTATCCGTCACGTTTCAATCCCGATCTGTCATGCAATAGATGAGCCCGATTTCGATCATATACAAAGCAATATGAATACAGATCAACACGTTATGACTATTATGTTTAGATTTCTAAAGCAAAAGCAAGACCCTTACGAAGAAATTACAAGATGGCATCTATGGTCTTTTTTGGGGCAATATTTTATCCTTTCTTTGACTTAGGCATGATGAACACTTCATTTTGAGAACTTACAACTTCATTTGTTTTATTTTTAACTCAATCATAATAAAATTTACTTAGTAATATGGAGTTCGCACAAGTGTACCTTAAGACTAGGACCTGAAAAAGTCCGAACATTCTTCGCGAAATATTGTTCATCCTTTTTACTTTTTAAAGTTAGATTGACATTTGATAAGATCGTAATTAGCTATTTTTAAAATATTTTGGACTTTAATAATAACTGAAATATTTTTTATTAAATTATTCCTTACGTGATCTATGTATGAAATTCTAATATTTAGGACATTAAAGTTTATTAAAATTTTACCTTATTTAAATCTTTACACAAATTAAAAACGACTAACTCTCCACAATCAGCAACTAAACCACAAAAATTTACCACTTTGCTCACCCTTATTCTTTCACTAATAAAAAATACATTGTACCTATCTCCCAAGTCCCACCAACACAAATACTGAAGCCTCATTTGTTTGCACTTAATGGAAGTCTGAATCTTAATAATTCAGATCTCAAACATTAAGTGCGTTTGATTTTAAAGTTTGAATCTTAATCATTCATATCTCAATCATTAAGGGTATTTTTTTACTTCACAACCACTTAATGGGTCTGAATAGGTATGTATGATTAAGATCTATAACGAAGACATAATTTCATTAAGATTCTATCATCCATAATCATTACTAACTGTCGTCACCGCCTATCATTATCAACTACCACCACCATCATCTTCAACCATAGTCGCCAACCCCACCACCATCATCCTCAGCTTCAGACATCTTAATCCTAAAAAAACAAATGAGTCCTGAATAAGTCCGCCCACCAACACCTTTGCCTTATGCTTTAATGAGCTCCACAAGAAATTGGACAAATTGAGCTCAGCTCCAGCTAAACTTGCCTACTGCGCTCATACGCCCGGGACCAATGTAGGAGAAGAATTTGCAGATAACATTCTAGCCCCTTGGTTGATATGGTAATAATAGACATTCCACCACTGCAGTATTACCCAAGGAGACTGCTGAGCTTCCTCCAAACACTATGCAATGCTAATATGCTTGCCTTTAAATTCATGCGCTTGCAACTACGTAAAGGACATGCAATTTTACCCAGAACCAATGACATTGGCAAATACATCTGTCATGTCGGGTAAGTGTAATATGAAATCAAATCTGACATGCGGTGAGCAACATCTCACCACATTACCAACATGATACCGGTTTCCATAATCATAATACTGCAGGATTGGAAACAAAATAGTAACATGTTATTGACTTGAAAATATGCAGCAAAATTTCTTCATTACCTCGTCAGACTCCAAAGAACTAAGGGGGCCGTTTGGTAGGAGGTATTGGAACAAATAATGCAAGCATTAGCTCTATACATTACTAATAGCTTGTTTGGTACATTTTTTCAACCTGTGTATTAGTTATACATCATACTAGGCATTATCCTATGCATAAGTAATGCATAGAAAACCATGGCATTAGTAATACCAAGGCTATTAATGCATGCAATAGCATGGTTAAAGACAAAATTGTCCTTAAAGTCCCTTAAAGCTAGAGAATATGAAGGGCATTTAATACACAAATAATATCTGCATAACTAATGTTTGCATTACTAATACACCTTATTCTGCACAATTCTTATACACCCTACCAAACGACCCCTAGTAATGCAAGATAATGAGCTAGCAAAAGATTTATCTTAACTTCAAATTTAGACATTTGTCACTATTTCGATTTACATAAACTGCAAGTATGCTAGGCTTTTATATGGTTAGAACAAAATCATATACTTGGTCAACTATACAAATACAAAATCAATACTCTAGTGTTATACATCACCACAGGAACCTGGCTACCATTACCTTGAAATCCTCCACTTCAACAACATTACGACAACTTACTCAGTGGTAGATGTAGCATTTAGAGAAAATGGATAGTACGAAAGTCAGGTTTACCAATCACACAAAGGGTGAAAACAAACTATAGGATATGCTCCTTCAGGAAGAATCAGGAATTCATTGACATGTCCTTATCCTCGACTAAGCTTTCTTCCTCTCCAATTTAGGAAACAGCTTGGGCCATACTCTCCTGGGGACGTTCTTTAATTATCTTCCTTGGTAGAGTCTGCAACAGAATGAATAAGAAATTTCAGATCATCGCAGTATTCTTTTATCACTCAAAGCTTGAGAAATTTCAGGTTATTCCAGTAAACTTTTTATCGGTAAAAATTGTCAAAAGTTCATTTCGCATTTTAAATTAAATAGGATAAGAAAGGAAAAAACCATCAATCTATAATTTAAAAAAAAGCAGCTTTAAGAGTAGAGAGTGTTATTCTTCAGGAAAAGATCAACTTAAGTGGGCAAATAAGCATAGAGATGCTAGCCGAGCAGCCAATCCATTCAATGCATCAACATTCAATTTCATTTTCATGAATTTAGACCTAAGAAAGTTAAAAGACTTCCTTTCAGATGACAACGAATGCAGGCAAAAAACCTCGAAAAACGTCGAATGATTCGTGAACACTTGAATGCAAAAGCAAGATCATAAACTGTTATTGAACACTTTGCCAAGAATGCCTGGGGGTGTGACAACTAAAAAGCCTAAGAATGAACTTATTATAAAATTAATGGACAGTACTCAAAAGGATGCATTTGTATTGTGAGATGCACTGTGATGGTGGACATGTGGCAAGCTGAACGCCAACAGGGATAGTTTAAGTTAGTTGTAAGATGTAGTTAGTCGGTTAATCAGGCTGTTAGTCGGTTAGGATATTTGTATATATACTCATTAGTGGCAATCAAACAGTGGGATTTCCACTATCTTCTTCTGCAACCTCTCTTCTCAGAACATTCTAGAGCATTGAAGCTTAGAATTATTGCATTGAAGCTTAGAATTGTGAGAAAATCGTAGCATTTTGGCAATTTGTTAGAAATTTCGAGCTGCAAACTCCATTGCCAGCAGAACCTATAAACAACTTCTCATGATTTTTTTTTATCAATGTTAAGTCATCTCGAAATGCACTGAATTATGAATACGTTGAATCAAAAAATAAACATCCAAGAAGATCATGACTAACCAAGGTCTTAGCCACGTCAGCATCCCACCGGGGGACGGGGAGGGGGGGGGGCAAAAAAAAGCCCAAATGCCCAAACAAGACGGGCATTTAAACATTCTGCAAATAAACATAGGTAAGAAATGGTATCAAACCTCAGTAGTTCGTCCGCGATTGTCAAACAAAACGAGATTTTCAGGCAGTTCATTATCCGTAATGGTGCAATCACGTGGGGTCTCGAAGAAAGAAAGAGAAAACTGCTTAGAAACAACACCAACATCAAAATAAATCAACCCAGAACTAGGAATATCTACACGGATCCCTTTGACAGCGAACCAAAGAAACAATTCCTGAGCCGCAACACCAGAAATGTTTAAAATCTGACCATAATTGAGGGTCCCACACACGGTGCTATCGTACCGTAAATGGGTTTCGAATTGGGCAGCACAAGATTGCGGTAGATGCACCTCGAAGCGTCCCGATGATGGATCCATTGAAAAATTGGTAATTCCTTTGGGTAAAAGACCAACAGGGAGGCCATGGGAGTTGAGAACGTCGTAAATGTTTTTTCCGTTTACAGAAATGGGGAAAGGTGAACCTGATGATGGATGTGGGTTTATGAAGAGCATTGTGAAGAGAGTAAATATTGCGAAATACATTGAGGCCATGGCGTCAGAGAGAGATGGCAAGAAGGAATTTCTTTTAGGGTTTTGGAAGGAGAGATCACAGGATTCGAGTTTTATTCCCCTTTTTATTTTATTGACACATATTTTCATATTATAGTTTTCTTCTCCTTACTGAGTTTAAAATTTAAATTCATAGATTTGATTTTGAACAACTTTTTTAGAAAAAAAAAAAGTATTTAATTTTCCTCCCAGATCCATTACTTTTTCGAAAACGTTTTTTCTTTTTCCAAAACAAAATTGCTTTCTAAAGCGAAACTATATTTATTGTTGGGACATTCATGTGGGGTGGGCATAAAATCCGAAAAATCGAATTTCGAACTGGACCAAATTAATTCGGTATTTCGATTTCGGTTTTTCCGGTAATTCGGTATTGTATTTTCGGTATTTCGGTACGGTACTCGATATTATAATTTTAAAATTTCGGTATTTCGGTATATACCGAAATACCGAAATTGTAAGGACATTTTTTTTGGACCCTACCTATATCATACTACCCACCCAGTGCCCAGCCCAAGCAACGCCCAACTCCCAAGCCCAAATTTAATTGGGCTAGTTTCAAAATTGTCCAGGCTCTCAAAACTAAATACAAAATCCTAGCAGGAAAATGATATTTATATCCAATGGCTGCAACATATTTTCATTTAAATCAGTAACGTATGCATCACCAACAATGTCTTCCTAAAGTCACGCATAACGGCATAAGTTTTTAATTCTCACACAATCGTTTCTTAATTTCTCACAAGAATCACTTCCACAAGAAATAATTATTGGTATAATATATATTCAATTAGCAACATTAATGCTGCTACTAAGTTTTGTCAAATGAATATGCTGCTACGAAAGAAACAAGGGAAAGGTTCCTAGCTAATGACTTTCTCATTTTGAAACGCTACTAAGTTTTGTCAAATGAACATGCCACTACTAAGTTGTCTTCTTTTCGTTTGGTATACACAAAATCTGGGGAAGCTAACGTGAATAAATGATAAACCGAATACTTAACCGAAACCGTACCGAATCGAAATAATAAATACCGAATCGTATTGAAATAATTTGATACGGTATTTGGTATACACAATTGATAAACCGAATACCGAATCGAAATTCTTAAATACCGAACCGAAATACCGAATGTCCACCCCTACATTCATGTATATATATTAATTGCAAACTTATTTACCACTAGATCCCTTAATAATAGGCATAAAATATGTAACAACCCACTTCACCTTTATCCGCTCCCCCCCCCCCCCCCCCCCCCCCNTCCTCCGCTAACCCACCCCTGTAATTAGTTTTTTCTTCTCATTTTTATAGCCACTTTTTCTATCTAATATCTTCTCGTTTCTCTCTCAAAAACCATTTGTATACGGTCGGAATCGGGTACGCCCAATTACAGAGGCTCGAGAGGTTACCCCGAGTCAAAGTTCGAATGGATTAAACAAGTTTGGTAGACCGAGCTCGAGACTAGTAACGGAATGCAAGGTTCGAAGGTCACAACACTTAACATTGGAGGCCGAGTAAAACTCACCTTGGGATAATGTCGTTATAGATTTATAACGGAATGGGAAAGATCCCTCAACGACACAAAGTTCAAAGCGTAAATCCCGGAACAGATTTATACGAATTCGTACAAGACGGTTAGACAGTTGTACAAATTAGATTCCTTGCTAGAAATAAGAATGTACCTTATTTAGGACCCCCCTATTATATAAAGGGGAACTCGTTCATTTGTAAAGATCATCAATCATTGACAAAGAATATACAATCTTACTTTTTGTGCTCATCTCTCAGAATTGCTCTTTAGTTTCTCTTTACTTTATTCTACTGTTCATTTGAAGCCTTCTTGAGGTTATCTTGGCTCGAGGTCGAGGCCTGCTCACACACTGGTTTGATCTATCTTGCTCACTTATTCACACACTTATCTTCTCGATTATCAATCCATATTGGATTAAATTACATATCTTTTATACCTCAACATAAGTTTAATTGTTACTCAGATTTATAGGGTAAACAATTTGGCGCCCATCGTGGGGCTAAAGATAATAGTGATTATTTTAGTGTTGATTTCGATAACACACGTTATTTTTACACTTTTTCTTGTCAAAGACCTTTTGTTTTCAGGTTGAAATATGTCGAACTCGCAAAACGCAACCATACACGGCAGTGATGGCCTCGAATTTCACGGGGAAAATGACATTGCAGTTGCTTCAGGGGCCGGTGTACGACCGCTTAACCCCGAGGTAATGCCGATTGTAGAACCAGTCGATGTTGGTTCGCGCGTTGCTCTAAATGCGGACTTAGGTGTAGACATCAGAGGGAGTATACGCAGGGAGGCCCGACCTGGTGGTCAAGGAACGCATGGTTTAGGATATGGGGGAGTTAGCCTCCAAGTAATCTTCGAAATGCTACAAGCTCAGCAGATTGATATTGCTCAACTACAAAGCCATCAAAAAACTCCAAGCGTGGTTGAGCCAGAAACCACTCGTCGAACTGAGCCGGTGCTCGAGAGGTCGAATAATAATGGATCGGGGACTGACCCTGCAATCATGAGAATGCTCGAGGAACTCACCAAAAGGATCGAATTAGGAGAAAAGAGGATCGAAGATAATGACAAAAAGGTGGAGATATAAAACTCCCGAGTCGACCAGATACCGGGGGCACCTCCGATTTTGAAGGGTTTGGATTCCAAAAAGTTTGTACAAAAGCCGTTTCCCCCGAGCACGGCCCGAAGCCTATTCCAAAGAAGTTCCGAATGCGTGACATACCCAAATACAACGGGACCAGCGATCCTAATGAGCACTTCACTACATACACATGCGGTATAAAGGGAAATGACTTAGAGGACGATGAAATCGAGTCCCTTTTGCTGAAAAAATTTGGGGAAACTTTATCTAAGGGAGCAATGATTTGGTATCACAACTTGCCCCTGAAATCTATCGATTCATTCGCCGTGTTGGAAGATTCATTTGTAAAGGCACACGCTGGTGCTATAAAGGTTGCAACTAGAAAATCGGATGTTTTCAAGATTAAATAAAGGGACAACGAAATGTTGAGGGAGTTCGTGTCCCGATTTAAGATAGAATGAATGGAGTTACCACCAATCTCTGATGATTGAGCCATTCAAGCTTTCACACAAGGGTTGAATGAGCGAAGTTCGATAGCATCACGACAATCGAAGTAGAATCTGGTTGAATACCTTGTTGTTACATGGGCAGACGTGCATAGTCGCTACCAATCAAAGATCAGGGTCGAGGACGACTAGTTGGGAGCCCCCTTGGGATCAGTTCACCCGAACAGGTTAACAGTAAAGGTTTCGAGGGATAATGACAGAGAACCAAGGTCAAATAGAGAAAGGTACCAGCCATATGTCTCGGATCGAAGAAGCAGCAGTTCAGGATGCAATCCCCCCTCCCCCGAAATGATCGAAGAAATGATCACGTGCAAAATTCTCGGAGACTCATGAGTAAGAATAAATTTTACAAGTACACCGATCCCGCAGAAGCACCTCGGTTATCAGAGTATAACTTCAGCGTCGATGCCTTAGCTATCTTTTCGGCCATTGGAAGGATTAAAGATACCAGGTGGCCTAGGCCTATACAAACTGAACCTTCTTAAAGGAATCCTAACTTGATGTGTAAATATCATGGTACACATGGCTACAGGACCGAGGGCTGTAGACAATTGAGAGAACAGGTAGCTCGGTTGTTTAACAAAGGTCACCTTCAAGAGTTCCTCAGTGACGGGGCCAAAAATTACTTTAGAGAAAGAGACGCCAATAGAAAAAAGGAGCAGGAAGAACCCCAGAATATCATCCACATGATCGTTGGTGGGGTCGACATCCCATAGGGACCTATTTTCAAACGTACCAAAGTGTCGATTACAAGAGAGAAACAGACCCGAGATTATATGCCCGAAGGCACCCTTACATTCAACGATGAGGAAACAGAAGGCCTCTCTCAGCCCACAATGACGCCTTGGTAATTTCTATTTTACTAAATAAAATTCAAGTTAAACGTGTTCTTGTCGATCCAGGTAGCTCGGCCAACATAATCAGGTCAAGAGTTGTAAAGCGGCTCGGTCTGCTAGATCAAATCGTACAAGCATCTCGAGTCTTAAACGGAGGAAACAGAAGGCCTCTCTCAGCCCACAACGACGCCCTGGTAATTTCTATTTTACTAAATAAAATTCAAGTTAAACGTGTTCTATTGGATCCAGGTAGCTCGACCAACATAATCAGGTCAAGAGTCGTAGAGCAGCTCAGGATGCTAAATCAAATCGTACCAGCATCTCGAGTCTTAAACGACTTTAACATGGATAGAGAAATAGCGAAGGGTGAGATCATCCTGCCCGTGAATGTGGTCGGGACCATCCAAGACACAAAATTTCATGTCATCGAAGGTGACATGAGGTACAATGCATTGCTCGGAAGGCCGTGGATCCATAACATGAGGGCGGTACCATCTACTCTTCACTAGATGATGAAGTTTCCAACAAAAGATGGTGTGAAAATAGTTTATGGGAAAGAGCATGCAACAAAGAAGATGTTTTCAGTTCATGATTTGACACCAAAGCCGACACCTGTGACCTCGGAGAAATCAAACATAAAAGACAAGCAGATGGCTAAATAGCAATCACAGTCCACAACCTCGACTGAATCCGAGGAACAGGTACTTGAGGACGAGGACGAAGAAGAAGGTTTCCTCGCCCCTCGAGCTTTCGTCGCTCCCGAGGAATCAGATGCAACGAAGTCCACGGTCGAGGAACTAGAGCAGGTGATATTGATCGAACATCTACCAGAACGAAAGGTATACCTGGGAACGGGGTTAACCCCCGAACTCAGGAAAAGACTCATTAAATTCCTTATCAATAACATAGATTATTTTGCGTGGTCCCATTTATACATGATAGGGATCCACCGGAGGTAACAACACATCGGCTATGTCTCGACCCCAGGTTTAAACCGATAAAGCAAAAGAGAAGGCCGCAGTTCGAGGTAAAACATGCGTTCATAAAGGACGAGGTAACTAAACTTCTCAAAATAGGGTACATTAGGGAAGTAAAATATCTCGAGTGGTTAGCCAATGTGGTCGTAGTTCCTAAAAAAGGAAACAGGCTTAAAATGTGTGTAGATTATAAAGATTTGAACAAGGCATGCCCTAAAGACTCCTTTCCACTGCCTAACATCGATCATATGATCGACACCACGGCCGGCCAAGAGATCCTTACTTTCTCGATGCCTACTCCGGGTACAACCACATTCAAATGAACCCGGAGGACCAGGAAAAGACTTCATTTATCACTGAGTATGGAACATATTGTTACAATGTAATGCCCTTCGGGATAAAAAATGCGGGAGCTACATACCAATGCCTAGTTAATAAAATGTTCGAACAACAGATAAGTAAATAAATGGAAGTTTATATTGATGATATGCTAGTTAAGTCCTTGCGCGTAGAGGACCACTTGACTCATTTGCAGGCAATGTTCGAGGTTCTGAGAAAATACAACATGAAACTCAACCCCGAGAAATATGCTTTCAGAGTTGGCTCGGGCAAGTTCCTGGGTTTCATGGTATCAAATAGGGGGATCGAGATCAACCCCGACAAAATTAAAGGCATCGAAGAAATCACCATCGTGAACAATGTGAAGGCCGTACAACGATTGACCGGGCAGATAGCTTCTTTGGGCAGATTTATCTCGAGGTCATCGGATCGGAGTCTTAAATTCTTCTCTTTGCTCAAAAAGAATATTGACCCATGTCACTGCATAGTTTTGAAGATTGACAAATGGCTGACCAGTTGAACCAGGTCCATCGCACACATCTTGAACTGAATATCTGGCACATGAATCGTATATGCATGGGAGATATTTGTGAATGTGAAATATCAATGAACCAAGAGATAGTCTCATAATGCAAAAAGATTGCAAACTAATGAGATGATTGAAGTCGAATTCAGCAAGGAAAGTAACAAAATAAAGGAAGTTGAGTTTGGTACAAATTATGTTCACCCAGGTAGAGTTAGACTAGAATTGGACGACAAACTCAACTGACTCTATAAATACTTGATGAATTTCTGTTGGTATTTAACACGCACAAAAGCTGAAGTGAATCAAAAGCTTGAAATAAAAGTTCCCAGAGTCAATTTGCTGGCAGAGTCATTGTGCGATTAAAAGGCTACAGATCAACTAAAAGAACCAGTTCCATCTGATTGACTATTGAGTCTAGTTGATTGTAGTAGGAGTTTTAATATTGTATCTTTCTTCTTTCATAGAAGCAATTGTAATAGGTACGCATTGTTCAAGTTAGAGTTAACTTGAGGTGTGTAGAAATTAGCTAGGGCTAGTTACTACAAAGGGAATAGAGTTAGTCCTAGGATAAAGAGTTTATTTTGTAAGTCCGTTTGGCTTAGAGTATTTAGTGAAGAGTTTGAACAAATCCAACTGAGGAGTTGGTCGTGGTTTTTTCACCTTTTGAGTCAGGTATTTTCCACGTAAAAATCTCTGTATTTTTACTTTACTGCTTTTATTATTCTGCAACAGTAGTAGTTGGAACACCAAGAAGAACCAGGTTCTTCTATTGAGACAACACTCAAAAAATTGGGTACCATACAAAGTAACCTATCTTCTTGTGTGGTATTGACGTCTAAAATATCAATTGGTATCAGAGCGAGTTATCCTTGAAAGGATAACACCTTGGAGAAGATCAAGATGAGTGCACCACCTAGAAATTGGGAAGGTCAATCAACTGCAAGGCCACCACTCTTCAATGGCCAGTATTACTCTTGGTGGAAAAATAGGATGGAGGATCACCTAATTGGAGAAGACTATGAACTCTGGGACATAGTCACTGATGGTCCTCTAGCTACCATGATGAACACTACTGAAGGTATAGATATACCAAAGACTAGAGCTGATTGCACTGCTGAGGATCTGAAGAAATGGGAGAAGAATGCAAAGGACAAAAAGTGGCTAGTGTGTGGACTAGGTCCAGACGAGTACAGCAGAATCCAAAAGTGTACCACTGCCAAAGAGATTTGGGATACCTTGCAAGTAGCCCATGAAGGAACACCTCAGGTAAAAAGTTCAAGAGGCACTCTACTATACTCTCAGTATGAAAACTTCACTCTGAAAGAAGGAGAGACTATCCAAGAGATGTACACAAGGTTCACAACCTTGACTAATGAACTGAAGTCTCTTGGAAGAGTCATTCTTGAAGAGGACAACATTGAGAAGATCCTAACAAGGGTCTTGCCTATTTCTTGGGAAAGCAAAATTACTGCTATCCAGGAATCCAAAAATATGGCAACCCTAAGATTGGATGAGCTGATTGGAAACCTCACAGCCTATAAACTGAGAAGGCAGACAATGAAGATGGATGGTCCAAAGAGGGAGAGGAGTCTAGCACTAAGAATCACTGAGGGAGCAGATCTGGAAGATGATGAGATGGTCATGATCACCAAAGAATTCGGAAACTTTCTCACGAGGAAGAAAGGCATCTCTAGAGGAGGAAAATACAACAAAGCAAAAGCTCCAGAAAGACTAACCAACGAGGGATGCTATAAATGTGGTAAGACTGACCATCTCATTAAAAACTGTCCTCAGTGGGAAGTAGAATGGAAAAAAGAGAGATATGAGAGAAGGAACAGGAAGAAGGAATAGGTCCAACCCAAGAAAACCACAACAAAGGCTATGGTTGCTGCTTGGGGGGAAAGTGCAGATGAAGAATCAGAAGATGGGGAGACTGAAGATCAGGCGCTCATGGCAATTGGAGAATCTGACAAGGAATCACATGAAGAACCAGATATAAGTATCTCCCATCTTAAAAACAAAGTAAAGTTTCTATCTAAGGAAAAACTCTCTGAGTTGCTACTTGATTTCATATATGATTATGAGGAAACAACCAAAGAGAAGGATCAACTATCTAAAGAATGTGAAATGCTGAAAGCAAAGTGCATGAACCTAGAAATCAGAGTCAGTGAATTTGAAAAGAAAAACACTGACTTGTTGAACCAGGTTCATCCACTTGAAACTGAGATTCTAGAACTAAAATCTGAAAACTTAAAGCTAAAGCTAGGATCAAGTAAAAAGGTTGTTGATTATTCTCATATCATGTCAGAGGAAAACATGGGAAAACTAAAAGATAAGATGTATGCCAAGGATGAACAGATAAGAACTCTTAATGAAGAACTTGGCAAAGTCAAACATGAATTAGATCGAACTTGTAAATGGAATAAATCCTCTGA
>ML309347.1:0-15247 GCA_005239505.1 Nicotiana paniculata
GGAGTCAAAAATTGAGCCTAAGCGTCACAACCAAAGTACTGACTATTCTTAAGGCATTAGCACATTTCGAGATATTGCTACTATTAAGATCTTATACATATGATTCCTAATCCTAAAAAATTAAAAACTACCTACACCCCATTCAATTAAAAACCCCTGGAAAAGAACCGTGGTCCAAAGAAAAAGCAAAGGGGAATTACTACACTACCTAAAACAAAAATCTTTTTGATATTTTCTTTAGACTTACTTCCTTCAATAAAATTGTCTAGGAGATCCATCGTCAGGAAAAGTCCATATATTTCTAATTTTTTTTTTTCAGTTTTTGTTCTACATTAAAAATAAAAACTTACCAACAAGAAAAACTAAAACTACTAATAAGAACTACTTATTAACAAGAAATCACACTAAACACAACAAATATATACAACACCCCACACTTAAATCATGCAGTGTCCTCAGTGCATCACATATAGACAAAACAACAAATAAAAGTAAGGTGTAAGAAACTCCCTGGTCCAATAGTGTTGACATCCTTTCCAGTGATCTCGCTTTCATGCTCCTTTGAGCACCTGCTTTAATCATTTTATGCCTCCACTTTGAACTTATGAATTGAACCCCAATTTTTTATTCTGCTTTATTACCATGCTCATGGGGTGGTGGAACAAATCTGCCTGGCCCAATAAAACAATGTAGTAATCTGCGCTTCTTGGCCTTTCGANACATCCTCAACAATAATGACACTAGATCCAACAAAATATGTATCATCAATGTTCTTGGTTAAATCTAGTATCTTTTCTACCACATCAGTATCCTCCGATTTCAGTTCTAACCTGGGTGGTTCTTCAATAGATGGCTCGGCCGGTGAGTTCTCTCTTTCCTCAGCATATACTGAATCAAACTCGAGAGCCTGTTTCCATACCTCTTTTTCCTCAAGTGCTAACACCCAATCTGCTAGTTCTTCATTGTTCATATCATCCAGCTTCATCAAACATTCATCTAAAGAGTCCCCAACAGTCAGGAAAACATTATCTTTTTTTGGGATCACATTCACCGCATCAATAAGAGAGCAGTTGGCAAACACGCTAGGTCGCCTCATAGATTTCTGCACGTTGAAAGTAATTTCTTCATCGTTGAGCCTCTTCTTAAGTTCACCAGTCTCACAATCAATAAGAGCTCTTCCTGTGGCCAAAAATGGCCTTCCTAAGGTTATGGGAATTTCCTTATCCACCTTGCAGTCTAATATAACAAAATCAGCAGGAAATACAAACTTCCCCACTTGCACCAAGACATCATCCCGAATACCCGACGGTCTCTTCACTGTCCTATCAGCAAGTTGCAGCAGCATGGAGGTGGGCCTGGATCTACCTATCCCCAGTCTTTTATATATGGCCAGCGGCATCAGATTAATGCTAGCCCCCAAGTCACATAGAGCTTTGGCGAAAGAGAAGTTGCCAATGGTACAAGGAATTGTAAAACTCCCTGGGTCAGACAGCTTTTCAGCAATAGGATGTGTCACCACCGCACTACAAGTCTGAGTAAGGGTGAAAGTATCTAGATCTTGGAAGTCAACTTTTCTGGACATCAATTCCTTCATCATTTTAGCATACCCAGGCATTTCTTTCAATGCATCAATCAATGGAATATTTACCTGTATCTGCTTGAGCATGTCCAAGAACTTCTTGTACTGTTCATCCTTTTGGTATTTAGCCAGCCTCTGAGGGAATGGAGCTGGCGGTCTCTTTTTCCCAGTGATTTGGGACTTTTCTTTCTCAGCCACCACCTCAATTACCGGCTTCTGAGTCATCTCCACTTCTTTTTCAATCTCACTCTGTGCGTTGGGTTCTTCTTCACTAAGTTGCACTGTTGCCTTGGTCAAGTTTATTGAATCATCAAGTTCAGTCGGCATGGGTACCAGTGTCTCCGTAATCTGCTTTCATGAGCTCTTTCCAGTTCCAAATTTAATTCTCTGCCACTGCGAAGAGTCACTGCCATCAGCTGCCTTGGGCCCTGGTCCACAGGATTTACCTGAGTATCTGCAGGTAAAGTTCCAGGAGGACGACTGTTTACTGCCATAGATATCTGGCCCAACTGTATTTCAATATTTTTAATAGCTTCATCATGTACATCTACTCTTTCACTGATTTTGGCATTTGACCCAATTATCTGCTGCATCATAGCTTCTAACCTGGCAAACCCATTTTCTTTCCTTCCCCCTTGTTGTTGTTGAGGAGGGTAGTATGATTGTTGTTGATTTTGATGGGTGTAATCTTGTGGCCTCTGATACGGTGCTGCATTAACTTGTGGTCCCCTGACACCCATATTTCCACTGTTTTATTATTGTATAGGTGGTCTATATGGTTGAACTTGCTGACCCCAGTTTTGCCCCCCTTGTCTCTGGCTTCCATATTTTGACACATAATTCATATTTTCTGGATAAGGAGGGTGATGACATTCTGCATTCCATTGATTACCAAGTGGTTGACTAATGCAAGATGTGCATAAGCCCCCATTGGTTGTGTCAACGATGTGTACCTGCTGTTTTTGTTCTGATTCTTCCACCTTCTTAGTAAGTATACTTATTTGTGTTATCAAGGTGGATACATTCTCTGCAATGGTATTAGATGGATCGAATGGCACTGAATGAACTACAGGAGTAATGGGTGCATTCCTTGTTGTCCATCCTGAATTCTGTGACATTTTATCAAGCAATATTTGACTCTCTCTCTCCACGTTTTGCTCAGGAATGCTCCACCAGCTGAAGCAACAACATTTGCTTTCACAATATCAGCCAAACCCATGTAGAAACGCTGCCCCAACATTTGCTCTGGAATGTCATGATGTGGACAGATAACCAGCATACTCTTAAATATTTCCCATGTCTCTTGCAATGTTTCCACTGGTTTCTGTCTAAAGCTTAAGATTTCATCAATTTGTTGAGCAGTCTTGTTGGGTGGGTGAAACTTGTTCACGAACTATTTGACAAACTCCTCCCATGTGGTAATGGAATTTGTGGGGAGTGAGTTAAGCCAAGTTTGGGCAGCACAGTCACGGAGAATGGAAACAACAACAGTTTTATTGCCTCCTGAGTAACGTTAGGCTGCCTCTGTGTTTTGCAGATTGACAGGAAGTTTTTCAAGTGCTGCTAGGGGTCTTCAATGTATGACCCTGAGAATAGTCCTTTGTTCAGCAATAGGTGCAACATATTATTTGTTATCTGAAAGGACTCGGCCTGTATCTGAGGAACCAGTATCACTGTGGCCAAATTCTCAACTGTGGGTTGTGGCCAATCATATAAAGCAACCTCTGCCCCTATTTGAGCGATTGGGTCTACCACATCATCCCCATGATTGTTCCGGTTATGTGCATCTTCCATGTCTGTTTCAATTTCTTCAATTTGTGGTTGATGTTTGCTTTTCCGGTTGGTCTGGTTTATGGTCCTGAAAACTTTCTCGGGGTCTGATAAGGCTTCAATTACTTCACCAATCCTCGATGAGTTTCTAGGCAGGCACCTGCAACACTTAGCAAACGTTAAACTTTCAATGTGAAAACGAAAATTTTAAAGAAAATTGACTATATTTCAGAATTCTGTATTTCTTCCAACTCAACTGATAATACCGTTAAGTCCCCGGAAACGGCGCCAAAATTTGGTCACGCTCAACTATGTCTAATAAAAGACTAAGCGGGCGTTGCAAATATAATCCGGGGTATTACGCCGAGAGTCGATCCCACAAGGAATTTACGTATCAATTAATTCGTCAGAATACGCAACTTTTACTCAATCAATTCTCTCAAGACTTTTTAATATAACTTGGTGATGTTTTACTAATTCTATTGACAATAATAATAAACAAGCAGTTACTAACAATGTGTTGTAAATAATGATAATAAAGGCCTAAGGTTTGGTTTCCCACGTTGGTGAATTCTTTCTCGGATATTTCTTATAGATTAATTAATCGTCTCTATCAATCATGAACACTCTATCTACCATAAATCTTTCTCAAGTAGTTATGATAATTTACTAGACGCACTCTCTCAAGTTACGCTAGCTAGATTGCAATACAGTTCACCCTAGATTGCACCCGAGGTATCATTATCTCTAATCCAACCTCTAAACCCTCGGTTATGACTTTCATCTATACTCCGAGAGTGATGTTGTTCAAATAACTACCTAAATATGAACTCTCTCTCAAGTAGATACATAATATATAGGAACAGCTAATTGACGACCCTTTCAATCAACTATAACAAGAACGTAGTTGAACAAATAGTTCAACCAAAATATATTAATATCACAACAAATTCATCCCCAACGGGTTCTACCAAAACCCTAGATTAAAGAAGTTAGCTAGACATGTTCATAAGAATCAAACTAAAAATAACTTGCATAATTGAACTACAAAGTAATGAATAAAAGATGTAAAAATCAATGTTTTTGTCACTTCAATGGTTTTCTCTCTTCAAATCCTTCGTCTGCCTTCCGATCCTTTCAAGTTGTATTTTAGGGGTCTATTTATATGTTTAGGACAAATCCAAAACGTGTAGAAGACTTCTATTCCAATCGAGAAACACTTAAACTCATCAAAACTCGGAATTGACCGAACCTGGGACCTGGCGTTTGGGCCCTGGCGCCTGGCTAACGCCAGGATAAGGCTGGCGTTTGGACTCTAATGCCTGGCTAACACCAGGCTAAGGCTGGCGTTTGGAATCTAACGCCTGGCTAACGCCAGGCAGGGTCAGGCGTTTGGGCTCTGACGCCCAGCTATAGCCCGGTGCACTCCTCCTTGCCTCTTGAGCATATTTTTGATGTATTTGTATCCATTTAGCTCGTTTTCCATCTCCAATTCACCTACACATGAAATAGACTCTATTATGCACATAAAAAGTATATTTTTATCATTAACGCACATAAAATGTAGGGCATATAACATGTTAAACCATGAATTCTANTGACTCTCCAGTACTTGGCCTACCATATTGGCCATTTCCCCACTAGTGATGTTATTTGGCACATATGCTTCACTAAATACTTTCAACAAAGCATTTCTGTGTGTTTCGAAATTCTACAGCAGAGAGAGGATGGATATTTGTGCCGGTGTCTTGTTCAGCTGGTCAATGACTGAATACTCCTTAGCCTGTACCTTTCTCCAAAGGTCATCGGGACCCGTTTCAATAAGGGGAGGCCGGTTTGTGGCCTACTTTCTTGACTCGGCCAGATGCTCAGGGTGTAGACCTTACCAGTTCTCGTCATACCCTGTGCTGCAACAGCTTCCTCAGACCTGACCTTGATTTTCCCACATGCCTCGGTTGTGTAGTCCCAAGGAATAGCGTTTGAATATAAGGGTGGCGTGATTGACATTGCCACCGGAATTTGTGCATCCATCTTTATTTCGAACGGAATGTGTGTTTGGGGTGGCAAGATTGCGACCTCGAACGAAGCTGGTGTATTTGCTGGACATACAAACTCAACTTCAATTAGCACTGGTGACTTTGTCGGTGGTGCTGCTTCAAACTCAAATGGTATAGACATATTCACCTCAACGGCCTCAAATGGCTGAATCTGGACTATGATCGATTTGAGAGTGACTGCGGGTTTCTTTGGGTCATCACCTTCTGCGATCAACCCGATTGACCCCTCAGGATCCCAATCATCTTCTATTTCAATCATATGGATATCTCTACCCTTATGGTCTGGCAAAGGATTGTCGCGGGCGTTTGGAGCGGGGTCTTTTGACACAATAATCTTGTTGTCAATGACAGCGTGTATTTTGTCCTTCAGAGAACGAAAGTCTTCGATGGTGTGTCCTTTCATGCCGGAGTGGTATGCACAGGATTTGTTTGGGTTAACCCACTTAGAAGAGTTCTCAAGGGTGGCAGCAGGGATAGGTGTAACATAACCAGCAGTTTTAAGTTTTTCATATAGCTGGTCAATGGGCTCGGCTATGGCGGTGTATTGCTTTGGAGGGCGGCGATCAAAATTGGGACGAGGTCTAGGGAAGTTTTGGCGTGCAGGAGGGGATTGGTAATGAGATGGCTGGGAATTATAAGTTTGGTAGACAGGAGCGGGTTGTGGATATTTGGGCGAAGCAGGTTGATATGTGGGTAGTGGATCTTGGTAGGAAGGTGGTGGAGTTTGGTAATTTGGTGAGGGTGCTTGGTAATTCGGGGTTGGATGATATGTGAGTGGAGGTGTTGGATAGGTTTGGTACTTGAGCGGGGACTTGGTTCTTTGTGCAACCATTACGGCTCCCATATCTCTCTTCTTAGACACACCACCGGACTGCAGAGCCTTGTTAGTGGCTTTGGATTTTGGAGGTTTGTACCCCTCAGGCAGTTCAATATCAGGTTGGATACAAAGGTCTTCATAATTCAACCCTTCAATCCCCTTTGTCCCTTCAAAACTCTGGACTCGGCTGGTCAGTTTCCTAAGCTCCTCGGCTAGGTTCCTGATAAGTAAATCCTTTTCGTCAGACTCGGACGCCAATGGGATAGGCGGAGTCGAGTGGGTTATAGTTTCCACATAGATGGGATTGTTATAGGTGTGTAAATGGTCTTTTGTGGGGTTTTGAGGTTCTCGGATGAGTAGTGGTGTGTTATTTGAGGTGTGGCAAGCATTGTACTTTGTCGGGAGAGTTTGGTTCTTTGGGGGAGTGGTGTGATGGTGAGGTACGGGATAATTTTGTTGTCTTGGGATATTTTGTGGAGGTGCGGTGTTTTGAGCATTTGGAAGGTTGACGTCAAGGATGTTGAGGGAGAATGACAAGTTGGCCAGATTCCGGACATGATCGAGTTCTTCCTGAAACTTCAGCAATTTCTGTTCAAGTGGTGACATGTTCTCATGCAGGACCTGAATACCTCGGCCAGCATTGGCCTCTACCCTTTCAACCACATTCTCCTTTCTGATGCCGCTGGACTCTTCTATCTTACTTTTGCCTTTGTCTTTGCCCTTAGGAGGACTACGGGGAGGAGTAGGTGGAGGGCCTTTGGATATGGTGTGATAGGCTGATGATGCCAAAATGCACGAACTAACCTTTGGGGAGGGGAGTAAGAAAAAATAAAAACAAAAGGTAACCATGTCAGTGAGGATTATGAAAAGAGTATTGCAGCATTTAAACACATAATGCGGAAATGAAAGCGTGTCCTAAGTTGGGGACCTCTTTGTGCCTGAGGTAGGCTTAGCGACAAATTGATTTGGAGAACTTAAAATGCTAAATGCCTCATTTTATTGATAATAAAATAGACAAATCCCGAAACGACAGACGAAAAATGAAAATCACTAATGGCCATTGGCCTTATTACATTGATAGAAAAATAAAGACATTCCTATCTACTTTCTCCCAGAAGGACCTTCCCTAGATTAGGCATTCCTTCTTTCTTCTAATAGCTTTCCCAGCTCATGAAATCCCAACAGCAGATGAGTTCTGGCTAGGTATCCCCCTACATCTCCCTCAACCTTTTGACAATCTTCAACCCTTTTGATGAACTTTTCTTCCAAATCGATTATACCTCGTTCCAGGTACCCCAACCTTTTGTTGGTACTGATAGCCATGTCCTTCCATTCCTCGATCAGTCTTTTGTTGGACTCATGTATCTTCTGGTGATCATCCTCATTTTCCCGTATCCTTTTACGCAACTGGTTGAACTTGACTTGTGCTTCAGCCCTTTCATATATAACCCTGTGACCTCGGACTTACCCCGGCTTGCTCTGACCACCCAGATCCTCTTCTAACCAACAAATATAGAATGGGGTATAACCGGCGTGATACATGTCTGGCTTGATAGTGTCTTTCTCAAGTATAACCTTGCAGTGTCATAGGTGCTGAGCTTGGCACTTGTGAGGACTGTCATTATTTTGAAAGTCGGCTCGGAGATGGCTCATCTTCTCGACCCTAGGGATGACTTGCATCCTTCCTACTTTCCTCATAACTTGAAGAGGGACGTAAGGGTATGTCCCCCTTAGACCAATGAGTACCAGAAATGATGCGTCTCGGGATCGAATGATGAACTCATCCATTTGAAACCATTCGAACATCCATTGAACCTATTCTTCAGTCAGGTTATCAAAAAGCCCGACCCATCCTTCAGCATCTTCAGGTTGAGCGAACATGTCAGGGATATAGTTCATTCGCTTTGGGTGATGGAAAGCGATGTGGTCATGCCACATTCGGCGGTGGATTTCCTGTCGATCTTTGCCCTTTTGGAGATGTTCCACGAGCCCGAGTTTAAGTAAAAAATTGCAACCTTCAAAATGCTTCGATACATCTTTCTAAGGCCCGATATATATCTGCAATGATCATGGGCACAATCCTGAAATATTTCCCATTTAACCCTTCCATTATGGTCTTAGTCACCATGGCTATCCTAGTATGGATCCTTTCTTTCTTCATCAGGAACACAATCAATCCCAAAAATCAGACCATAAACACGAACACTCGGCGATGGACGTGTCACAGAGAGCTGATAGCAAACTCGTTATGGTAGGTACGGTATGATTTGTTGTAGCCATACCATTCGTATAAGTAGTCAAAAGGAATGTACGAATCCTCCAGACATACTAATTCCGTGTCCTTTTTTAGACCCATCATTTTGAGGAAACTTCTGCCTGTGTAGTTCTCAGGCATCAGCAGCCCCGGAGTTTCCCATACTAGGTTAGCCAGCCCTCCTATCTCTTCTATCAACGGTGCCATTTCGATGTTCCCAAAGCGGAACACGGATATTTCACGATCCCAGAACAGGGTAGCAGCCTCTACTATCATTTTGTTAGGCTGGATTTCCAGAAGGGATGGTAGATTACCCAAGTGTTTCCTGACGATAGCTTTGTCGCTAGAGTGTAGATCCTCCCACCAACTCAACAATTTTTGGTGGATGTTGGAGACCATGCCGAATCTGGGGACTTCGTGCCTCATTTTTTTTTCCTGCAAAACAAATAGGTTAGGCCCTTACCATCACCGGACTCGACTATTTATCATCAATAATTAGCAGGAAGCATTTAGTTCTCCAAATAAATGCACAGAACGTGAGGGCGTCCGTTTGGGTTTAGGGAAACTCGGTGGACTTCTGGATAAGGCTTATCTTAAAAGTTATCGTGCGGACGATACTTTAGCTTGACTAGGTTTGACCATGATGCATGCAATAGTTCAATAGAGTAAGGTTTCTATAGGGTTTTAGACTGGTACCTTGAGCGGATAACCCAAGGCGGAAAGGCACGGAACTGTCGACTGCACCGCTGATCGACTAGTTTTACCGCTAATAAGCCTTTTCGAATTTACGGGGTGATAATATAGGAAGGGTGCAACCACTCATCAAGTGTTGCTATAGTATTTTTTTTGGTACTAGTGGAGTATGAGTGTTGAGCATGATTTATGCAATACGTATTAAAACAAGTTGTCACGTATTTACACGTTAAAGAAAGCGGTAAAAACGGTAATAACAATTTAAAGCAGTTACAATAGGAAACAAAGAGACATGTCAATTACATTTTGAAAAAATTAATACTCGAAGTAAAGAATTAACTGCATGCAAAGGGAATAGGAAAGGGTGAAAGTATTTAAAAAAATAAAGGCATAAATTCACGAAACAATTTGAAATGGTAAAATCCTGGATATCCCCAGCAGAGTCACCATGCTGTCGCGCACCCTTTTTTCCTCCTCCTCAGCGGAAGATCGGGTTCATGACATTGGTTGGGACAACTCTTTCGTTTTGGGAAAGGGGTTTGCATATTTTGAAGAGTCGCCACTTAACGATTTTAACGGTGCGTTAGGGCACCTAAGGGGTTTAATTTAACTACGTTGCTAACCAGAGATTTGGGTAAGGGATTGAAATTATCCTAAGGGGAAGGTATTAGGCACCCCTCAGGATCCACAAGTGTGGTTCCCCGCCAAATGGTTTCATGAATTTGTACAAATAGAAAATAACAAGTAAAGGCTCAAATAATAGGCGATTTATGTCTTAAGCATACAGGTGTTTAGAAAAACAGTAGGGGTAACTATGAACTATCGTATACAAGTGTCATAGGTTTATAATAATATGGATCACATCAATTGAATACCCGGTAATCACTCCTCGAAGAGGGGCTACACGTGGTATTAGCGCACCGGTGATCATATCCATATCCTAACATTCCCACCCTGTGAAGGTAATTAAAGCGTGTGTTGGTCATGGATTCTGTTGCGTGATATTACCCGTCTCATCCTATCAGTCCTGGAGGAGGTTAGGATTACTATCCTAAAGGGTAGGTACTAGGCAGACCTCAGGTTTAAAGGGGTAAAATTCTAAGGCGACAAGCAAAGAACATGTAGGACTGCAGTCAGTGGGAAACACATAGCAGCATATATGAGGCCTAGATGTTCCTCCGCAGATAATGCATATAATTAGTATGACTCAAACAGATATAAGGGCACTATTGTTAATTAAGATCCTAAGACATGGTATCTAGGTGAATTCAGAGGATAAACAGATAGACAGACTTGTTTTATAACTCAAAAACATGCTCTTAGTGAGTTTACCTACTAATTTAAAAGTACCTATTAGCGTTAAGAAGCACACAAGAGAGAGAGAGATATTTCTAAATTTTTTGAAAATTTAGTCACCTAAGGCTTGCCTAGGCGGGGGACAGTGCATATTAAAAAAATTATTAGAAGCACTGTTGCAAATTGTTACCTAAACATGTTGTTCTAGCTTGTTCAGAACACAGAAGCATTACCAATTGTTTTTATAGAAAACTGAGTGAGGTTGTTATACCTTCTTTTAATACATCAGTAATTAGACTAAATGTAGTTTAACGATTAGGACCTATAACATGAAATCTAATGCACAGGTAGATATGCAGAATGATGCATATGCAGAATTCCTAAGCATGATTTCTAAATGCTCAATAATCACAGTATTAATCATGGTTTCAGAAGATGCTGGAGTGATAACTTATTTTAATGTTGTTTAGCCTAGGACAAGATTTCTAATCGTACATGGTAGTGTAGAACATGATAGTAGAAAATACCATTTAATAGAAGGATTTTTCTAAGTAAAAGTGAACATGCTGAAACAGTAGGTATGAGACCTAATAAACATGATTTCTAGTGCATGAATTTGAACATATGGGCCTAAAAATGATCTCTATTGCACAGATAGGAAATAAAATCAAATAGCATGGTTTCTAATGCATGAATTTGAACATATGGGCCTAAAAATGATCTCTATTGCACAGATAGGAAATAAAATCAAATAGCATGGTTTCTAATGCATGAATTTGAACAGGGCCTAAACATGATCTCTATTTCACATATAGGAAATAAAGTCTAGTAGCATGATTTCTATCCCTTTAATAGTTAATGCATGCGTAGCTACCCCTCCCTTTTCACTATCCATCCCCTGAGTTGTTTACAAATTATTACAGGCCAGAGAATTATAAATTACACAACCAAAGGAAAATAAGAAGTTACTACAATAGGGAGCCTTCAATTAGGCCCAGGTCTTCCAAACCTCAATGCCTTATGGCATTTTTATAGCCTTTCATAGTCCGGGTGTGTCAGAGTTCCCTAAGGACCTCAAGGGCTCCCGGGCAGTGCTCACACCCAGACATAGCCAGAGAGTTAAAAATGTGCAGTGTGGAAGTGCCAGCCTTGTGTGTCAGAGTTTAGAGGGTACTCAAAGGGTCCCCAAAGCAGTGCTCACACGAAGGGGGCTGAACTTAGACTTCAAAGAGTATATGTGAGAGTGCTTTTATTTAAAAGGATTTAAGTAAGGAACAGTTTTGAGAAAGGGTAATTAAGAAAATAGTCATAGGCATGTAAGAAGTAGGTGCTAAGTGTACAGAAACATGCTGATCATAAACAAATAAAGCATAATTTAAACATGCAGAGGGGAGTTCAGGATCCTAGATACATGCTGAAGAATAAGTAAGCAAGTTGGAAGCATGCTGAATTACAACAGTAATGGAAACATGTTGGTTTGAAGAACTGGAATCTAAATTAGAGCATACCAGTGAAGTGAAGAAAGCAGTAACACAAACAGGAAAGTAGGAGAATGCACAATACTTAGACTTGGCTTGCAGCCAGCTAACCAAGAGTAGTAGTAATTAGCATAGAAGAGAGAGCAGAAAGTCTTTTTAAATTGTGAGAGAGATTTTTTGAACAGATTAGTTCGTGTTTTTTTTTCTATGTGTGAATAGAGTATATATAGTTTTGAAAACTTGATGAAAAATAAGGAAAGAACCAGAATTAACCATTGATTGTGGGACTGAATACAATCAGTACCCAATTAGTACAAGTATCCCTATAATCAAGGGAGTAATTCACATGGTCAGTATAAAATAAGGAAAGAACCATATATAGCTTATAGGAATATAATAACAATGTAAGTATAATAGGCAATTATGTAGCCCTTAATTGAAGGGGTTAAACTCAAACGGCTAGTAGGTAAAATAATAATTAAGGAATGTTCTGATGCGTGTAACATATAAGGAAAGAGTTTCACCCCTAATTCAAGCATACAATTGAGACCAGGTTCATAAGATATTACTTAAGGAAATAGCAATCAATTAACAGTTAATCAATTATGTAACAAGGTAAGAAAAAAAAGTTGGAAATTAATAAGAACATCTCATAAGAAATCAGGGATTCAAAATTGGTACTAATTAAGGGAAGGCCTCATGTATCTAAGGAAACATTCAGAATAAGCAGAGGATATCGTATGAAAAAATCAGTATATTACTACTCATAATCATTCAGGGATTCAAGGCAGTAATGATTCAAGCAGTGTGAACACACAAGAAGCAGCATAATCAAAGATCCAATAGCATAGTGAAGAAATAATCACAAAGAAACAGGGATTACTCATGGGAAACAGACACACATACAAATCGAAACAAAAAGACATGCTCAGAATTTAGAACACAATGTTAAAACTAAGTAAATCTTGATTAAAAGTGATAAAACGTTAAAGCATATGAGAAAAATCAATTAAACTTTGAGAAATCGTTTGAAAAAAAGGTTTCAGAAACCCTAAGTGAAAAACTTGTTTAAAAATGGAAAACCTTTAAGAAAAAATGTAATAATACTCGTAATAAACCCGGATCTAGTGTACATCTAAGAGAATAGGAAGGTTTTTTAAGAAAACATGTAAAAAGCCTCATGATATACACACATCTAAGACAGATCTAAAGGAATCGTGAAAATACCAGAGGTTAGGGTTTTAGAGAGTTGAAAAAACAAGAAAAACCTTAAAGATTTCGCCAGCCTTAGCCGGAAAAGTCATGGCTCTTACTCAGACGGCCGGAAGAGGCCGGAAGATAGCATGAGGAACCATGGGTAGGAGCTGAACCGCTCCAGGTTCGCCTGAGGGCCTTAGGGTGCCATTAGACCGGTGTAGGGTGAAGCAGTAACCAGGAGATAATGGGAGACCATAGTTTCCGGTGAGGGAACTAGCCGGAGAAGACGAACAAACTCCATTGGAGGTGGAGAGACAAGGGAAGGTTCTAGAGAGAACCAGAGAGAGATAGAGAGAGAATGAGAGACTGGGAAATGAGAGGTCGGAGGGGGGGTAGGTCAAGGTTTAATTATGGTAGGTGGGATCTGGGTCGTTGATAAGTTCTTATCAATGGCCAGGATTAGCCAAAGGGTTGGGTCGGACAGGTGAGGTATTAGGCTTAGGTTTATTGGGCTGATTTAAAAAGGGGGTATTGGGCTGGTAGATTTAGGCTAAAATCGAAATTAAAAATGGCTATTAATTAAATACCCAAAAAAATAGATAAATAATTAATAAAAAATAGCTAATAATTACATAAAATGAAATTAATGCTAGATAAATGAAATTAAGGTAATTAATGAGTATAAAAAAATATAAAATGAAATAATTATTGATTTAAATGTTATAAAATGTACAATTAAGCCATAGTTTTAAAATTATTGTAATTATGGTCAAATAATGCCAAATTGACTAATTTATGAAATAATTAAATCCTAATAGGATTAAAAATGATATATTGACAGGGACATATTTTGAAATTATTTATAATACAATTTATGAATAATTATTGAATATAAAAATACTGAATAAATTGGAAAATGATTTAATAAAAATATGAAAAATTTTAGAAAAATACCAGTTATTATAAAGAGTGATTTTGAAGGTATATATACAACTTAAAAAAATAATTTGAGAAAATATTGGGTATCAACATGGGGAATATGTGGAGGCGGTGTCTTGGTCGCCATAGGCGCACGTCTCAGTAGAGGAGTCAGACATCGACTTCAGCACCAGTTACTTCACCACCCGCCCAAGCAACTAAGGTTGGGGGTTATGCCAGCCAGACTAGAGGCTATGGCTTCAGATGCCGTGATCACATATATTGTTTCAGTTTTTCACCGAGATGCCTCCGTCTCATTTGATCCTAGTTCCACATATTCATATTTCTCATCATATTTTGCCCATTTTCTGGATATACCGCGTGAGTTCTTAGTTACAGATGTTCACGTGTCTATGCCCGTGGGCGATACTGTTATTGTGGACCGTGTGTATCGGTCATGTGTGGTGTCTATCGGGGGTCTGGAGACCTGAGTTGACTTATTATCGCTCAGTATGGTTGAATTCTATGTGATATTGGGCATGGATTGGCTATCTCCATGTCATGTTGTTCTAGATTTTCAAGCTAATATCGTGACCTTAGTGATGCCGGGATTTTCGAGGGTTGAGTGGAGAGGTTCCATTGATTATGTGCCTAGTAGGGTAATTTCATACCTGAAGGATCAGTGTATAGTGGAGAAAGGGTGTCTATCTTATTTGGCTTTTGTGAGGGATGTCAGTGTTGAGACTCCCACTATTGATTCTATTCTTGTGGTCCGTGATTTTCCGGATGTGTTCCCTGCAGACCTGTTGGGCATGCCGCCTGACAGGGATATTGATTTTGGTAATGATTTTGTTCCAGGAACCCAGCCTATTTCTATTCCACCGTATCGTATGGCACCGGCGGAGTTGAAGGAATTGAAAGAGCAGCTTCAGTANAATTTCATACCTGAAGGATCAGTGTATAGTGGAGAAAGGGTGTCTATCTTATTTGGCTTTTGTGAGGGATGTCAGTGTTGAGACTCCCACTATTGATTCTATTCTTGTGGTCCGTGATTTTCCGGATGTGTTCCCTGCAGACCTGTTGGGCATGCCGCCTGACAGGGATATTGATTTTGGTAATGATTTTGTTCCAGGAACCCAGCCTATTTCTATTCCACCGTATCGTATGGCACCGGCGGAGTTGAAGGAA
>ML309348.1:0-78418 GCA_005239505.1 Nicotiana paniculata
AGTTTTTTTAGATGATGAATGCTTAACCCTTTTAAAACGTCCATCAGAAAGTGTAACCCTAGAACGGGAATCGTGTTATTTCCTCGCGTCTTTGCAGGTCTAATATCATCATCTGGTGATGGGTTAACTTTGTGCCTATCATCTAAAAAAGTTAGTAAAATTTTTAAATGTTCAAAATAGAATCGAACGTGTGATACCTGACGGTGGGTATTCTTTTCTTCTAGAAGTAATATTTCTTTAGATGGATGGCGTTCCAACTTGTTGGTAGAACTCTGTCGTCCATAGCTTCCAACTCATAGGCGCCTTTCCCAGTTATGCCTCAAATTTTGTAAGGTCCTTCCAGTTTGGATTTAGCTTTCCTGCACCTGCTTCTTTTGTTGATTGAAAAACTTTTTTGAGGACGGAGTCCCCAATTTTAAAGTACCTGAGATGAGCTTTACGTTTTTAATAATGCTCTATGATTTGTTTTTGAGCTGCCATCTGTATCAATGCTGCTTCTCTCCGCGGTTCGAGCAGGTCCAGGTTGGTCCTTAATTCGTCGTCATTTTCACCTTCCATGGCTCTTGAGAACCTTATGCTTGGTTCGCCAATCTCCACGGGTATTAAGGCTTCTAAGCTATAAACAAGTGCGAACGGAGTTTCTCCCGTGGCTATCTTCGAAGTTGTTCTGTATGCCCGTAGTACCGCTGGTAACTCTTCAGGCCAATTTCCTTTGGCTTTATCCAGCTGCTTCTTTAGATTATTGATGATGACCTTATTCCTTGACTCAGCTTGACCATTAGCCACAGGGTGGTACGGCGTTGAAGTGATCCGCTTGATTTGCCAACTTTCGAAGAATTCTGTGATTTGCGAGCCTATGAATTGCGGGCCATTATCACACACGATTAACTTAAATCGGCATATTATATTTCGCCATAAGAAGATTTTAACATCCTTTTCTCGCACTTTTTTTAATGCTTCTGCCTCTACCCATTTTGTAAAATAGTCGGTTAGTACGAGTAAAAATCTTATCTGTCCTTTAGCTATGGGAAGAGGTCCCACTATTTCCATACCCCATTTCATGAAAGAACATGGGGATATTATTGGGTGTAATAATTCCGCTGGTCGAAGCATGTTATTGGCAACCCTTTGGCATCTGTCACATTTGGATACAAAATTCTCGGCTTCTTCTTCCATCTTAGGCTAATAGTATCCGGCTCTGATTGGTGTTTTCACTAAGGATCTCACCCCTGAGTGATTTCCACATTTTCCTTCGTGGACTTCTTTCATCACAAATTCCATTTGGTTAGGTCCGAGTCATTTAGCTAGGGGTCCTCCGAACATCTTGCGATAAAGTGAGTTGCAAATAAGGCGGTACCGTGCAGCTTTGCGGCGAAGCACTTGAGCTGCTTTCCTGTTTTCAGGTACGGTGCCATTCTGCAAAAAATTAAGAATTTCGTTTCTCCAATCCAAGGTTAGGTTGTTGAAAGTTACCTCATTCCTGTCCTGGTCTATTATTCAATGATATAGTTGAAAGACAATTGTATTGTCTTTGTTCGTTACTTCCGTGACTGCTGCGAGGTTAGCTAATGCATCTGCTTCTGCATTTTCCTCTCTAGGTATTTGCATTACCTTTCATATTTTGAATTGTCTCATGAGCTCTCGTGCTTTTTCAAGATATTGTTGCATTATAGTCTCTCGAGCGATGTAAGTCCCCTGTATCTGATTTACTACCAGTTAGGAGTCGCTGTTGATCACAATTTGCTCGATTGAGAGCTCTCATGCGAGTTCAAGCCCTACAATAACAGCTTCGTACTCCGCTTCATTGTTAATGATAGGATAACACTTTATAGCATGCCGTGTCTTTTCACCCGTGGGTGATATCAAGACTATGCCTAAGTTGGCGCCTTTTATATTTGAAGAACCATTGGTGAACAAGTTTCATAGGCCTGGATTAACACCGTTAAAGATTTGTAACTCTTTTCTACTTCAGATACAATGTTATTACTAAAGTCAGCAACAAAATCATCTAGTATTTGAGACTTAATTGCAGTCCTAGGCTGATAGATTATTTCATGCTCACTTAATTCTATGGCCCACTTGGCTAATCTTCCTGACAATTCCTGTTTATGCAGAATATTTCTTAAAGGATATGAGGTCACAACGGTGATTGGGTGGCATTGAAAATATGGTCGTAATTTTCTAGATGCCATTATTAAAGTTAAGGCTAACTTCTCCAAATGTGGATATCTAGTCTCAGCATCTAGCAAAGTTTTACTTACATAATAGACAGGTGATTGTTTACCTTTTTCTTCTCTTACCAATACTGCACTTACAGCAATTTCTGAGACAGCTAGGTAGATGTACAATCTTTCCCCTTCTTTTGGCTTTGAAAGCAGTGGTGGTTTCGATAGATAAATCTTCAGATTCTTGAGGGCTTGCTGACATTCTTCAGTCCATTCGAACTGATTCTGCTTTTTGAGAACTGAGAAGAATTTAAAACTTTTTTCGGAAGATTTAGAAATAAACCTACCCAAAGCTGCTATTCTCCCTGTCAGTCTTTGAACTTCCTTTTCATTTGTTAAAATATCAGGTATCCTCTATAGCATTAATTTGAGTGGTATTTACCTCTATTCCTCTGTTTCACACAAGGAAACCCAAAAGTTTACCTGATTGCACTCCAAAAGCGCATTTCTCTGGATTTAACTTCATATTATACCTACGTAGAAGATCAAAAGTAGTAGAAAGGTGCTGGAAATGATCTTCCGCTTGTGTTGTCTTTACCAGCATGTCATCAATGTAAACCTCCATCGTTTTTCCAGAACATCTGGGTCACTAGCCTTTAATAGGTGGCTCCAGCATTTTTTAGGCCAAAAGGCATGACTTTATAACAATAAGTCCCCCTGTTCGTGATAAAGGAGGTTTTTTCCTCGTCTAAAGGATCCATTTTAATTTTATAACCAGAATACGCATCTCGAAAGCTTAATAGTTCATAACCTGCAGTGGCATCAATCATTTGATCTATATGAGGCAATGGGAATGAATCTTTGGGGCATGCTTTGTTTAAATCAGTATAATCTACGCATACCCTCCACTTGCCATTCTTTTTAGGTACTACCACGGTGTTTGCTAGCTAGTTAGGGTATGTTACCTCTCGTATCGAACCAATCTTCAAGAGTTTTTGTACCTCTTCGTCGATCACTTGGTTCTTGAATGGTCCTTGATTTCTTTTCTTCTGCTTAACAGGTATGAATGATAGATCTTCGTTTAGTTTATGAGTCATCACTTCTGATGGGATGCATGTCATATCTGAGTGGGACCACGCAAAGTAGTCTACGTTAGCCTTTAGATAATCAATTAACTTACCTCTTTGAGCGGGGCCTAGCCTTGTGCCTATATATACTTTTTGCTCAGGCTTTTGTTCAGATAATGGAACAGTTATGAGCTCCTCCGCAGTTGTTTTGATATGCTCATCTTCCTCCGGTTCACAAATAGCATCCGGTCTGGAATCTGTTTCTATGTGGTATAGTATACCTTCAGTGGTAACTTAATTTTCCTTCTCGTAAGTATTTACTTTCTTACATGTTTCAGCAATAATACCTTCTGTACCTATTTGGATAGCCATGTCAGTATCGATGACTTGGAACCTGGTACTTTTGATCACCCCCTTAGCATAAATGTTAAGCTCAATTTCTCCTTTTGTTATAACCGTAGAGTTATCAAACCCTGATATGGCTCGTGCTTTTGGGATTACTTGATTTCCCAGTAGCATTTCTTCCACGACTCGTAGCAAAATGATATTGACTGAACTGCCTGGATCAATCAACACTCTTTTTATGTTAGTGTCATGAATAAGTAAACATATTACTAGAGCATCATTGTGCGGAAGCATTAATCCGCTAATATTTGCATCATCGATGGTTATATCATCTTCTCCACGAGCCTGTTTCCCATGTGTAATTCTGAACTTTGTGGTTGTTTTGCAAATCACTCCGTTTATTTCTTCACCCCCGTGTATTATGTTAACGGATCATTTTGAAGAAGGAGGCTTTGGGGGCTCCTGCCTGTTCCTCATATATGCATGTATACCTTTATCAGTAAACCAATTCTGTTAAATAGCCCTGCTTTAACAAATTTTCTACTTCACCTTGTAAAAGTTTGCAATCCGCAGTTTTGTGCCCATGATCGTTGTGAAATTCACACCAGTGATCTGGGTTTCTTCTACTTGGATTTGATCGCATCTCTTTGGGCCACTTAACCTTGTCTCCCATGTTCCTCAATATTGAGACAAGTTCAGTAGTACTTACATTAAAGGTATGATCCCCAATTTGAGTACTACCTCTAGGTCGTTCATCTCGATCTTTTCTGGATCTAGACGAGGATGAGACTACGTCTCTTCCTTGTGGTCTATAGTCCGTCCTAGTGTTTTCGAATCTAGGGTGGATATCGTGTCCCGAGGGTCCTAAGTAAGGATCGTACATGTTTTTACCTGATCTTCTATCTGATTCAGGACGTCTAGATCTGGAATGATCTTCATGTCTCGAACGAGCAATGATATCTTCTTCTATTCTGAGTTTAGTACTGTACCTGTTATATACATCATTCCATGTTGTAGCGGGGAATTATCTTAGACTCTCTTTAAGTCGCCTTGTGGCTTCTGAGCTTTTATCATTCGGGTTGCTTGCAAATGCCATGGCTGCCCAATTATCAGGTACCCTGGGTAACTACATTCTTTCTCGTTGAAACCTGTCTACAAACTCACGGAGTAGTTCCATGTCTCCTTGTTTTATTTTGAATATGTCTTCCATTCTCTTCTCAATTTTTTGTGCAACAGAGTGTGCTTTTAAACTTCTTGGGTATAGGTAAGGGTGCCTCACTTGGCTTCCAAGGTTGTTGAGAATATCTATCAACATCGATGCCTTTGATGATAGGTGGTACTCTAGGAATTTGTTCGATGTGATCGTTTCGCTCCTTCATCTATTTCTGCATGGTTAGCAGTAAATTTTGTAATTCTGAGTTATTAGATATACTTGGTCTCGATTTGAGAGATTCATTAGGAGTATCTCCTCTTCCTGAGTTTACCAACCCAAATTGAGGATTTTCCATGGTGATGGTGTTATTGGGGGGTGGCGTCGGCGGTGTAGGTAACGCTGCCGGTAATCCTCTTGCAAATTCTTGCAAAGCTTGGCTCACATACTCTGTAATCATTTGCTTTACACGATCTTGTTCCATAGTTTGATCATTATCACCATTGTTGTTATTGGATCTTTCTGGGGATTTTTCCCTCGAACCACGTGGGGTTCCTGAAGGCGATGGAACTAGGGTTCCACTCCTTTGCTGGTTGTTGTCGTTGGGGTTTGACATAATTCAGAGGATATCACTTGAAAAGTAAACAAAGATTATCAGATTCCCGGTAACTGAACCAATTTGTTTAACCAAAGAATTAGACCCTTTGACTAAAGCTTATTTTTAAGATGAATACGGGTTACTAATAATCAAGATAAATGGAGAAAAATGAATAATAGACAATATTGCAGAAAAATAGAAGATCGAAGTTGATTGTATTCGAGAACCAGATGTCTTTACAAGATGTATTCCCCTCCCTTATATAGGATATTCTTATAACGTATGACTCTTTCTATGGTTCCTCATTAATGAATAATTATGACATTAATGAGGCGTTACAAAGGATAATGATAATTGGGTTCGGTTACATAACGTTCGAGTAATCAATTGTGGGTCCTTGAATCTGCCCGTAGCTTTGTCTAGATTCATTCTGACTGTGCCTCTCTCCCGTTTTGATCAAGTTGAGTTTCCCTTGGCTGATAAGTTCGTAGGTTTACTGAACCGTGCCTCTTTGTATCGTACCTCTTCAAAGAATCACATCCAGATGTCGAGGTTTCCTGTGTCCATGTGTTTGGCTGAGTTGTCAAAAGTTGGCTTACGTGTGAAACTCTTTTTTACCAATACACTCACCATAGATGAGCTAATTAGGAATCTGAAAACCTATGAAATGAAGAAGAAGAAGAAGAAGAAGAAGAAGAAGGAAAAGAACCTGGTACTCAAAGATGAAAGCAATGACTCGAGTGAGGAGGATGGTGACATTGCTTACTTAAGCAGACAGTTTTAGAAAATGGTTAGAAGGAATGGACTCATACCAAAGAGAGGTAGTTCCAGCAAACCAAAGAATTACGTCCTCTGTCATAAGTGTGGAAAGCCAGGGTATTTAATCAAGGTCTGCCCTCTCCTGAAGCAAGAACATTTCAAGCACAACTCTGATAAAGCATCCAAGAGAAACCCGCTTCCTAACAAACGCTTCAAAAGGAAAAATGCAGCTAACAATGTTGTGAAGCAAGCTCTTGCAGCATGGGGAGACTCCTCCAGTTAGTCTGGAGAAGAAAATGATGCAGGTGATAGTTCTATGATGGCAGTTGAAAGTGAAGCAAATGAATATGATTCAATATTTGCTTTGATGGCTCAGTCGGACGATGATGAAGATGATGACAATGATGAGGTAAATTTTAGGGATGTACTGAGAAATCTAAAATCCTATTCTCCTAAAAAACCCATGTCAATATCTATTAATTGATGCATATCATAATATTGTGAGTGATAAAGATGCCTTGACCATAGAGCTAAGAGATGTTGAGCAAACTAGAGATCACTTGGTAGTTTGTGTAGTTGACCTGAAGGAAACCGTAGAGAACCTGAAAAATGAAAAGGAGGTTCTAACTAAGAAAATTGCTAGTGAGAACATGAAAGAGACGATTTAATAGTAGTAGCAGTTGACCTAAAAAAACCATTGAAAATCTCAGTAAAGAAAAGAATGACCTAGTGGAGAAAGTTGATGTACTAGAATTAGAAAGAGATGATCTCCTCGTAGTGATTGTGGACTTGAAGGAAACAATAGAGGAACTCAATGCAGAATGTAGGCTTGGAATTTCTGAGAAAGGACAGGAAGTTGCAAGTGAAGCACATCTTAAGCTTGAAAATGAGTTGAATGATGTAAAAACTAGTTTGTGTGCTGAACTTGAGAAAAATAGACAGCTTCAAGCAGAACTGAAAAGAGCAAAAAATTATCTTGAGAAATCCCTAAAGTGGACCTGGTCCTCTGATGTTGTTACTGCCATGTACGTTAACAACAGGGGAAACAGGCAGGGAATAGGATTCCAAAAGGAAAGAACTCCTTATAACCCTCACAACAAGTATGTTACTGTACCCGATAATTGGTTGTGTACCCACTATGGAAACAATGGGAATTTTAAAGAAAATTGCAAAGCCAGGGCTCAGTCTCTTCAGAAAAATAAAGTTTTTGCTGAAAAAGGACCAGGTGGTACTCATAAAAAGCGCATGTTACCTGCATGAACTAGAAGAACACTTATTAGTCCTTTTTCTCATTACAAGGGACCCAAACTTATTTGGGTTCCTAAATCTACCCTTGATATTCTTGTGCTGGAAACAGTGAAAGGAATCAGTCAACAATGGTTCATGGATGGTGGATATTCAAAGCACATGACTGGGAATACCATGGACTTCCTTTCACTAAAAGCCCTGCAAGGAGGGAGTGTATCCTTTGAAAATGGAAAAAAGGGTACATTCTTAGTGTTGGAAAAATTGTAAAGTCTCTCTCTCACTCAATTGAGAACGTGTACTATGTCAATGGTCTGAAGTAGAGTCTCTTGAGTATCTCTCAAATATGTGATAAAGGGAACAAGGTGGAGTTCTTGTCAAAGATATGCACAGTTACTAATCTGGTAACTGGTGAAGTGGTACTTGTGGCCAAAAGATACAAGAATATCTATGTTGATTATTTTGAGACCTTACAAAGTGGTGATCTGAGCTGCCTGAAATCAGTTGATGATTTTGAGCTATGGCACAAAAGGCTGGGACATACAAGCTTCTCTCTTCTATATAAGCCGATTCAGAAGGACCTGGTTCGCGGCTTGCCAAATTCAAAGTTCAAAGAGCACAGAGTCGGTGATGCATGTGAAATCCTCATTCAAGCCAAAGAAGGAAGTCAGCACATCAAAGCCACTTGATCTCCTTCATATGGATCTATGTGGCCCAATGAGAGTGCCAAGCACGGGAGGAAAAAGATACATTTTGTTGTCACGACCCAAAATCCATAAGGTCGCGATGGCGCCGGACACCACTGTCAGGCAAGCCAATCATTAAATGGTTAAGTTAAATTTCCTATTTTAGCATTTAGAAATCATTACCTTTCACTTTATTACATGATAACTGAATAAAATCCGCTAATTAAATATGACAGTTTAATATTCCATTTTTTATAAAATACATCCCAAACACATCCCAGAACCCGGTTTCACAAGTGCATGAGCAATTTCTAAGAATTCTACAATTTCTACAAAGCTTGTCCGAAATACAAATGGGACAAGAAATAAAAATGAAAATACAATACATAGAGGAAGACTCTGCCGACTGCAGGTCATCTCCGAAGGATGCAGCTTGTCTAAGTCTCCAAGTCAGCCATATTCCTATAAAGGTACCTGTGCAACAAAATGCACAACAAGTGTAGCATGAGTACGAAGATATCGTGTACTCAGTAAGTATTTCGCCTAACCTCAGAGAGGTAGTGACGAGAGGTCAACTTAACACTCACTAAGGTCCGACAAAATAATTTAACAAGATATGATATCAGTAATAGGCATACGAGGATGATAAAAGCAGTAAACATTAAAGATAATTGTAATTCAAATAAATACTGACAGTAAATAAACAATTACCACTTCATTTTCCTCCAAATATCTTTAAATAAATAATTACTACTTCATTTTCCCCTAAATATCTTAAATAAGCAATTACTGCTTCATTTTCCCCCAAATATCTTGTCCCTTCAAAATCCATGAAAATCAATAACAATTAACATGTGCATACGGGATAAGGAAAACCGGCCTGAGCCATCAAAATAATCATATATGTTCACTGCCGAGGGTCGAACGGCCCGAACTGTAATAACATCTTTCAATCTCGCCGTGGCGTACGGCCCGCTCCCATGAGAGGGGGAAATAACACTCCGCTCGCGAAATGTAAATTGCGAAGCGGTCACACACAGTCATGCACAATCAACAGTCCACCCCGACTACATCGGGAAAACAAATACTCAAGTAAATGATAATTTCTCTTTTAAAGGTCACAAAATAGTATTTAAATATTTTCTAGAAATCCATTTTTACCAAGTTCAGTAAGGTTTAAACATTTTGAAATTCGTCAACGGCAAATAAAACATGCTTTCGGGTCCTAAACTACCCGGACATAAACATAATAGTAGCTACGCACGGACTCCTGTCATTTCGAGCATATGTATCCCCCACAAATAGTAGCACACATTTAATTAGTTCACCTATGGGGACAATTCCCCCTCACAAGGTTAGAAAGGAGACTTACCTCGCTCTGAAATTTCATAACCGGCCTCCAAGCCCTTCCGACGATTACAATTGATGCAAAACATCCCAAAACTAGCCAAATACGGCCAAACCAATGAAAATTCACTCTAATAATTGTAACAATTCAAATTATATAGATTCCCAACTCCGCTCAAAGAATTGACCAAAATGCCCTCAGGCCCATATGTCCAGATTCCGAAATTTCTCGAAGATAAACTCTACCCATAGCTTTACTAGTTCAAATATACAATTTACTCAAATATTCATGCTCAATTCGTGGCTAAAATCCAAATTACTAAATTTCTATGTCTTCCCTTAAAACCCCAATTTTTATTCAAATTCTCATGTCGAATTCCATGTATAAACCTTGTATTTAACTTTAAAACTGAAGAAATTACTTACCTAGTGATGCTTGATAGAAATACCCTCTTGAAGCTCCTCAAAATCGTCCAAACCAAAAGAAAATGGAAGGAAATGAGCTAAGACCCGTTAAAATATAACACTGCCCAGCACTGCCCCTCTATGCGATTGCATAAAGGCCACTGCGATCGCATAGGCCAAACCATGTTGCCCCAATCTCTGCATTATGCAATCGCACTCTACACCACGCGATCGCACAAGCCATTCCCAGTTGTCTCCCATTTTGCTCCTTCGTGATCGCAGACCTCCCACTGCGTTCGCACAAGCCAACTTCAGCCCCCCTTCAATTCCTTCTACGCGATAGCATAACTGAACCCCCAAAACACCAGAAACAGCAGCAGCAAACATGAAGGAAATGATCTAAATTATTCACGAACACACCCGGGGCCCCCTGGGACCCCGTCCAATCACACAACTCAGTCCCATATCATCCCACAGACTTGCTCGAGGCTTCAAATAACATCAAAAAACACCGAAACCACGAATCGCACCCAAATCCAAACTTTATGAACTTGAAATTTCCAACTTCTACATCCGGTGCCGAAACCTATCAAATCACAATCGATTGACCCCAAATTTTGCACACAAGTCATATTCGACATTACGGACTTGCTCCAACTTCCGGAATCGCATTCCGACCCTGATATCAAAATTTCCGCTTCCGGTCGGATTTCTCAAAAATCTTCAAATTTATATCTTTAGCCAAATGACTTCAAAATAACCTACGGACATCCGAATTCACTTCCTATCGTGCTCCCAACTCTAGAATCACCATACGGAGTTATTCCCATGATCGGAATCCCAAACAGACATCAATAACACTGAAATGCGCTTCAAGCCAAACTTAAGAGATTTCTTCAAAATGCTGATTTCCACAATATACGCCAAAATGCTCCCCGGGTTATCCAAAGCCCGATCCGGACATACGCCCAAGTCCAAAATCATCATACGAACCTGCAGGAATCTTCAAATCCTGATTCGGAGGTCGTTTACTCAAAATTCCAATCTTAGTCATTTTCTCCAACTTAAGGCTTCTGAAATGAGAATTTTCTTTCCAATTTGACTCCGAACTTCCCGAAATTCAACTCCGACCATGCCCACGAGTCATAATACCTTAAATGGAGCTTCTCATGACTTCAACCACTGAGCGATGCACTAGAGCTCAAAATGACCAGTCGGGTTGTTACATTTGTGATAATGGATGACTATTCAAGATTCTCTTGGACGTTGTTTCTTAGAACAAAGGATGAGACTTTCGAAGTATTTGTAGCCTTTGTGAAGAAGATTCAAGTTAATATGGAATCAAAAGTTGCTTGCATTAGATCCGATCATGGAACAGAATTTGACAATGCCAGGTTTGATGAATTCTGCAGTGAAAATGGCATCACCCATAACTTCTCAGCTCTAAGAACACCACGGCAAAATAGAGTTGTAGAAAGGAAGAACAGAACCCTTGAAGATATGGATAGAACAATGTTGATTGATAGTGGGATAACCAAAATCTTCTGGGCAAAAGCCATAAATACTGCCTGCTACTTGGTGAACATGTCATTCTTGAACAAAACCCCTATGAGCTACTAAATTGAAGGAGGCCCAAGCTGACTCACTTAAGAACGTTTGAAGTGTAAGTGTTATGTTCTCAACAATGGAAAGGATCAGCTTGAAAAATTTGATGCTAAGAGTGATAAAGGAATCTTTCTGGGTATTCTCCTCAAAGAAAAGCTTACAAGGTTTACAATAAAGGACTCAGTGTGTGGAGGAAAGTGTTCATGTAATCTTTTACGAGTCCCATTCATCCTGTGAGAAGAGAAAAAAAAATGATCAAGATGGAGAGCCATTATTGGTTCCAAGAGAGAATCTTGATATGGCAAATGGAAATACAGATATGATGAGTCAATTGAAGGAGACAGGTGAAGACAATGCAATCTCTTCCTCTTCAACTCAAGAGGAACCATGTACTGCAATTACAACCACTGAAGCTGAAGAAAGAGTGGTTGATGCAGTTCAAAGTAATCCACAGATAGAAGAAAGAAGAATGCAAGGGAACCAGTCTGGATTACCCAGCTCCTCCACTAATGATATTCAAGTGCTCAACTGGAAATACAAAAGCTCTCATCCTCTTGATAATATAATCACCCCCCCTTGACTCAGGAGTCCAAACCAGATCAAAATCTAGAAATTCACTTGCCTTCTCAGCCTTCCTATCCCTAATAGAACCCAAAATTATTAAGGAGCCTTGAAGGATATATATTGGATCACAGCTATGCAAGAAGAGTTGCATCAATTTGGAAGGAACAAAGTATGAACCTATTACCCAGACCCTTAGATCGAACCATCATAGGGACCACGTGGGTGTTCTGGAACAAGATTGATGAGCATGATGGGGGAGTTGAACTTTTTCTTGGGTCTTCAAGTGAAGAACTCCACGAAGGGAGCTTGTATTAGTCAGTATAATTACATCAACGAGATTCTGAAGAGGTTCGATATGGAAGCATAAAAAGTGATTGATACTCCTATTGTCACGGCCACTCGACTGGACCTGGATGAATCTGGTTCTCTTGTAAATCAAACAATGTATCGAGGCATTATTGGATCTCTCCCCTATCTCAGTGCCAGCAGGCCAGATATTGTATTCAGTGTGGGACTATGTGCAAGGTTTCAGTCAAATCCCAAGGAATCTCATCTAAAGGCTGCCAAAAGGATTCTGAGATATATTAGGGGAACACAGGACCTGGTTCTGTATTACCCGTTAGGTGACAACTTTAATCTTGTTCGGTATGCTGATGCTGATTATGCAGGTTATCTTGTGGACAGGACAAGCACATCTGGAATGGCTCACTTCTTAGGATCCTGTCTGATTTCACGGGGCCCCAGGAAGAAATATTCAGTAGCTCTTTCAATAGCTGAAGCAGAATATGTTGTTGCAGCTTCCTGTTGTGCTCACCTTCTATGGATCAAACAAAAATTGGACGATTTCGGAGTATACACTGACTGTGTGCCTCTTCTATGTGACAACACCAGTGCACTCAACATGGCCAAGAACTCGGTGCAGCACAAAAGAACTAAACACATCGATGTGAGACATCATTTTCTCAAAGACAATATGGAGAAAGGGCTTATCTGCATGAAGTTCTGTAGTACAGAAGACCAAATTGTGGACATCTTCACCAAAGCACTAAGCAGAGAATATTTTGAGAGAAACAGGATGGCACTGGGGCTAATAAAGACTAATTGAGAACCTGAATCTTTCCATATGGCTATGAAAGTTTCATTTAGGAAAAAATTGGCTAAAGTGTTTTCTGGCCAAGTCTAACTCACTTCTATACCGTTGCAATTAGACACACATGATGATTGTAGAAGCTGAAGAAACAATGCATGAGCGATAAAAGAGGGCTGAGAATTTTTTAAAGACCGGTCAAGAACCTGGTTTTTGTACCACAAGTTAGTAGTCTTGTGTTTTTCTCATGCAATCTCAAAAGAAACAAAATTAAATGCCATGTCATCCTCCTTTTAAGACCCTGTATATCACGTCTTCTCGTTCAAACCCTTTCACTTCCCTTTTCAACGTTGCACCATCTACAAACCTACCGTCGTTTCAGAACTCGTTTCTCTTCCCTCATAATTGTCTTTTCCCTCATTAAAACACCTTCACTTCCAAACCTTGAGCGATCATCCCTCTCTCTTTTAGCCCTTCCAAAATATTCAACTTAATCATCTACCATGGCTGAAGAGCAAACAATCCTACCCACCAGTGAAGAGAAAACTTTTGACTCCTCTATTACTACAGAAACACCACCAAACGTCCATTCTTCCATCTCTGTTGATACCAAAACACCTAAACATGATTCCCCTTCATCCTTTATCTCTCTCACCACTCCCTCAGACCATACTCTCCCTTTAAGTGTTAAGAACTCAGAAATCCCCAAAATCGAAAGTGTCTCTTCTCTGTCGCCTGAGATTCTCAAAGAATAGAACAAAGATGAAGAAAAAAGTGGAGCTCCAGAGGTAGAAAAGATTTCTGATGAAGATGTTAGTCAGCCTACAAGTGTTCCTGTCTTGGATGTTATTGCACCCATGAAATCTCATGAGATAGAGGACATAGATTACATGATGGCCATTGTTGCTGAAGGAATAGTGAATGAGAAAATTTCTACCATGCCTGAGTCTCAAGGGGAAGGGACTCAACCCATGGAGGAAGAAGGAACAATGGTGCTCTTCGAACCATATGCACCGGAAGAAGATACTGGGACCCCTATTGATGAATCTGATCCCTCTCCTAAGGAACCAGGTTAGGAATCATCTTCCAAGGTCAACTTCGACCCGTCTCCTTCTCCTCATTTTGATGCTGAGCCTTTGGAGTCAATCTCTCCTGTTGTGAGATCTGCTGATGAGGATGAACAGGATGATGTAGTTCTCAGTGCACGTTTTAAAGTAAGGAATCTCGTGTATATTACACGGCTTGTAATAGGTATATTACAAGGTAGTAAGGGATTAAGAGTTTAATTCCTAGGTTGCAATAGGTTGTAATCTAAAGATTTCTCAGTAGTGAAGTTGAAATCTTACCAGTGTAGGTCGTGGTTTTTGATCCCCTTGAGCAGGGATTTTTCCACGTAAAATCCTTGTGTTCATTTACTTACTGTTGCATTAGCTAGTTCTGTGAAAACTGTTAAGGGACCAGGTCACTATACAATTTGATGGACTCATACACTTTATCAATTGGTATCAGAGCAGGTTTTCTCTAAAAGGTTAACACCTAGAGAAGATCCTCACTATGGCTGCTCCACCTACTCCCATGTGCGAACGCGAAGGTCAGCTCCCTGGGCTCTATGCGAACGCATAAAAGGCCTTCCCAGCTATTTAAATACCTTTTTAAAACGGGCAGAACCCTTTCTTTTTCATATTTTCGAACCCCACAGCCCTAGGAATGATTTTCTTCACCAAATATCATCCTAAAGTCATAGGTAATCAATTCTAAACTTCACTCTTTCAATTCCTTGTTGTTTTTCATCACTTTTAAATAGAAAACTAAGAATTTCCATGGTAAAAATTGAGAGTTTGCGTAATATTAGGGAATTTTGTAAAAATCGAATTTTTACCTCGAATTGAGGTCGGATTTCGAAACCAATTGTATATTTGGGTTCGTGGGTGAACGTAATTTGGTCCGAACCCTGAGTTTAGACCAAGCGATCCCGGGGTCGGGTTTTCACCCTTTTTGAGAAAACTTAGAAAAAATTATATTTTTCAATAAAGTTAGTTTCTTTAGCATTAATTGATGATATTGAGTTAATTATGATTAGATTCGAGCAAGTTAGAGAAAGATTCTAAGATTCCGAGAGTCTTCTCCTATTTTCATAAACGTTTTTTTTATTATATTTAGAATAATTACATTATTTCTTTCAGCCAAGTATTTGTAGTATTCTTTAGTAGTTCGTGAATTGTGACACCAGACTCTGGGGTAGTTTTTTTTGGATTTATCTATATAATTATTTCGTGGCTCGGTTTAGTTAATTATTTATTATCTTATATTGTGAATTATTTATTTAAATCCATTAGATTAAGTATTAGTTTAAAATTATTTTATCTTGTTTAAACGGTTAATTAAAGGAAATAAGTGAACTCTAACATTGGCTTGCCTACAAAGTGTGGTGTTAGGCGCCATCACGATCCCTAAAGTTGGGAATTTGGGTCGTGACAAAATGGTATCAGAGCCCTAGGTTTCTTAGGTCTCACAATTCACGAACAAGCTTAGTAGAGTCTGAAGGATCGGTACAGAGACGTCTGTAGTTATCTTTCGGAGGCTATTGAGTTAGGAAACAACTCCATTTTTATTTCTACTCTATCGTGCGATTCTTGTATCCCAAATACTGATTAGATTCTTCTATTCTCTCACAGATGGCGAGAACACGTGCTTCATCTTCCGCTGACCGGCGTTCCGGTTCTCCAGCAGCATGAAATCCTACTAGGGGCAGAGGCCGAGGCCACGCCAGAGGCCGAGGCAGGGGCAGGACTCAGCCTATTGCTCAAGCAGCAGCCCCAACTGTGGAACCCCAGATTAAGATTGATGAGGGGGTTCTGGCTCAGACTGTTCCAGCGGGACCAGCTCAGGTTCCCAAGGGGTTTATTGCTACCCCGGTTCTTTAGGATGCTTTGGTCCGTTTAGTGGGCTTGATGGAGAGTGTGGCCCAGACGGGCACATTCCCATATTGCAGCATCCATATCTTAGGTTGGAGGAGGGGTCCAGACTTCTACTACCCACACTCCAGTCCAGACTACTCCTCAGGTTCAGACCCCACTAGCCAATCCCGTTGGGGTAATTCAGCCAGTTGCAGTAGTGCCGCTCATTAATGGGGCAGCTATGTCTACCGATGCTTTATGGAGGTTGGACAGGTTCATTAAGTTATTTCCTGTTCACTTCAATGGTGCTACTTCAGAGGATCCTCAGGTATATCTGGGTAGTTGTCATGAGGTGTTGCGAAATATGGGTATTAGACCAGTTGGATCACCTGCTCTGACGTGGGATCAGTTCTCTCATATCTTTTTGGAGAATTTCTTGCCTGTTACTACTCGAGAGGATAAGCGTCGTCAGTTTGAGCGACTTCAGTAGGGCAGCATGACAGTGACCCAGTATGAGACTCATTTCTTGGATTTGGCTAGACATGCCATTCTTTTACTGCCCACAGAGAGAGAGAGGGTCAGACGATTATTGATGGCCTTGCTCAGCCCATCAGGTTGCAGATGGCCAAGGAGATAGGGACTGAGATTTCTCTTTAGGATGCAGCTAATATAGCTAGGAGGGTTGAGTGAGTTCTTGGGATGGGAGGTCAGGGGTCAGACAAGAGACCTCTCCATTCCGGTAGATTCAGCGGTGCCTCGTCTGGGGGACGAGATACTCAGGGTAGAGGCCATTCTTCCAGGCCATTTAATTAAGCACTTCAGACGTCCCATGGTGCTTCAGGAGGTCGTGGCTCTTACTTGCCTTATCCTGATCAGTCTTCCCCGATCAGAGCACCTCCTCTTCACAGTTATTATCGTGGTCACCCGGTTCATCAGGGTCAACCTCAGTATCAGGATGGTTGTTATGAGTATGGTGAGTATGGGCACATTCAGAGATCTTGTCTGAAATTTTTGGGTAATCAGCCTCAGTACCAGAATTCTTGTGCCATAGTTCCGGCACCAGCTGCAGCACCACCTGCCCAGCCAACCAGGGGTAGGGGTCAAGTAGTCAGAGGTAGAGTTCAGAATGTTAGAGGTAGAGGTCAGCATGCTAGAGGTGGAGGCAAGCCCACTAGAGGTGGTGGCCCGCCCGTTAGAGGTGGAGGATCACCTGTCAGGGGTCCTCTTGGTGACGCAGTTCAGGGTGGTGGGGCCCATCCCCGACTATATGCATTTCCAGCCTGGCCCGAGGCAGAGTCCTCTGAAGCTGTTATTATAGGTATCATCTCAGTTTTTGATAGAGTTGCTTCAGTTTTGTTTGATCCAGGGTCTACTTACTCGTATGTTTCATCCTATTTTTCCTCGTATTTGAATGTGCCCCGTAATCCCTTGAGTGTTCCTGTTTATGTGTCTACACCGGTGGGGGATGCTATCATGGTAGATCGAGTATATCATTCGTGCATGGTAGTCATTGAAAGTCTTGAAACTACTACGAATCTTTTACTTCTATACATGGTTGATTTTGATGTTATATTGGGAATGGATTGGCTGTCTCCCTATTATGCCATCTTGGACTGTCACGCCAAGACGGTTACTTTAGCCTTACTGGGTTGCCTCGATTAGAATGGAAAGGGACTCCTGGTCATGCTCCTAGCCAGGTAATTTCATATGCTAAGGCTCGCCGCATGGTGGAGAAATGGTGTTTGGATTACTTGGCTCATATTCGTGATTCCGATGCCGAGGTTTCTTCAATAGAGTCAGTTCCTATCGTGCGTGAGTTTCCTGAGGTATTCCCTGCAGACTTGCCGGGTATGCCAGCTGACAGGGATATTGATTTCTGTATTGATGTGGCTCCGAGCACTCATCCCATTTCCATTCCTCCATATCGTATGGCCCCACCAGAATTGAAAGAATTAAAAAAACAGTTGCAAGATTTGCTAGATAAAGGCTTCATAAGACCCAGTGTCTCACCTTGGGTGCACCGGTTTTGTTTGTAAAGAAGAAAGATGGATCGATGAGAATGTGTATAGATTACCGGCAGCTGAATAAAGTTACTATCAAGAATAAATATCATTTGCTGAGGATTAATGACCTATTTGATCAGCTTCAGGGTGCTAAGGTATTTTCAAAAATTGATTTGAGGTCGGGCTATCATCAGCTGAAAATTAGGGTGTCCAATGTTCTTAAGACAACCTTACGGACGAGGTATGGGCATTATGAATTTTTGGTTATGTCTTTTGGGGCTCCAACAGCCTTTATGGACTTAATGAATCGGGTTTTCAAGCCCCATCTGGACTCTTTCGTGATCGTGTTCATTAATGACATTCTTATATACTCCCGCAGTCGGGAAGAGCATGAGCAGCATCTCCGTATAGCACTCCAGACTTTGAGAGATAGTCAGTTGTATGCCAAGTTTTTAAAATGTGAGTTCTTGTTAGATTCAGTAGCTTTTTTGGGTCATATTGTATCACCGGAGGGTATTCAGGTCGATCCTAAGAAGATAGATGTAGTCAAGAACTGGCCTAGACCCACTACAGCTACGGAGATTAGGAGTTTCTTGGCTTTCGCAGGTTACTACCGTCGTTTTGTGGAGGGGTTCTCGTCCATAGCAGCCCCAATGACTAAATTGACTCAGAAAGGTGCCCCATTCAAATGGTCAGATGAGTGCGAGGCGAGCTTTCAGAAGCTCAAGACAGACTTGACTTTAGCATCGGTGTTGGTGTTACATCAGATTCAGGTTCTTTCACGGTGTATTGTGATGCTTCCCGAGTTGTCCTTGGAGCAGTGTTGATGTAGGATGACAGGGTGATTGCGTATGCGTCTCGACAGCTGAAGGTCCATGAGAAGAATTATCCCGTTCATGACTTAGAGTTGGAAGCCGTGTGAGGTTTTTACTGACCATCGTAGTCTCCAGTACGTATTCAAGCAGAAAGATCTAAATTGAGGCAGCGGAGATGGTTAGAGTTACTAAAATATTATGATGTCACCATATTGTATCACCGAGGGAAGGCCAATGTGGTGGCCGATGCATTGAGTAGAAAGGCGGTGAGTATGGGCATCCTTGCGTATATTCCAGTTGGTGAGAGACTGTTGGCTTCAGACATTCAGACGTTGGTTAATCAGTTCGTGAGGTTGGATATTTCGCCCAACAGTGTTCTAGCTTGTACAGTCGCTCGGTCTTCGCTAATTGATTGTATCCGGGATCGAAAGGATGATGACCCACATTTGGCGGTCCTTAGGGACACAGTTCGGCACGGTGATGGCAAGTAGGTTACAGTTGGAGACGATGGTGTTTTGAGGATGCAGGGTCATTTATGTGTTCCTAATGTTGATAGCCTTCGTGAGTTGATCCTTGAGAAGGCTCACAGTTTCAAGTATTCGATTCATCCAGGTGCAGCCAAAATGTACCAAGACTTGAGGCACCATTATTGGTGGAGAAGAATGAAGAAGGATATTGTTGCGTGCGTGGCTCATTGCTTAAATTGTCAGTAGGTAAAGTATGAGCATTTGAGACTTGGTGGTTTGCTTCAGCAGATAGAGATTCCTGAGTGGAAGTGGGAGCGTATCACTATGGACTTCGTTGTTGGGCTCCCACGGACTCAGAGGAAATTTGACGCAGATTGGGTTATTGTACATAGACTGACTAAATTAGCACATTTCATTCCTATGGCAAGTACTTATACTTCAGAGCGGTTGACTGAGTTATATATCCGGGAGATTGTTCGTCTTCATGGTGTGCCCGTGTCTATCATTTATGATCCGGGTACGTAGTTTACTTCTCACTTTTGGAGGGCAGTTCAGCGTGAGTTGGGTACCCGAGTGGAGTTGAGTACAGCATTTCACCCTCAGATTGACGGGTTGTCCGAGCGTACCATTCAGATATTGGAGGATATGCTCTGCGCTTGTGTTATTGACTTTGGAGGTTCGTGGGATCAGTTCTTGTCGTTAATAGTTATCAGTCGAGCATTTAGATGGCTCCTTATGAGGCGTTATATGGTAGACGGTGCAGATCGCCAGTTGGATGGTTTGAGCCCGGAGAGGCTCGGTTGTTGGGTACAGACTTAGTTCAGGAGGCCTTAGATAAGGTCAAGATTATTCAAGAGGGACTTCGTGCAGCTCAGTCTAGGCAAAAGAGATATGTCGATCGTAAGGTTCGTGATGTGGAATTCATGGTTGGAGAGAGAGTATTGCTTCGCATGTCACCCATGAAGGGTGTTATGAGATTTGGGAAGAAGGGTAAGTTGAGCCCTAGTTATATCGGGCCATTTGAGATTCGTAATAGAGTGGGGGAGGTAGCTTATAGACTTGCATTGCCTCCAGGGTTATCCTCAGTTCATCCGGTATTCCACGTGTCCATGCTCCGGAAATATCATGGTGACCCGTCCCACGTGTTAGATTTCAGCTCTGTCCAATTGGACAAAGACATGACTTATGAGGAGGAGACTTTAGACCGGAAGGTTCGCAAGTTGAGAAATGCAGAGTAAGACATGTAGAGTAGATATCCACACTTGTTCGCCATTTCAGATAACTTTCTATGTCTGTTCGAGGACGAACGTGTGTTTTAGAGGTAGAGGTTGTGATGACCCAAGGGATCATTTTATAAATTTAGACTTTGTTCCATGCTTAATAGATATAAATAGACTAATTTTAAATACCTCGATTTGCGTGTGCAGTCCGAGCGTGAAACCGGAAAGCTTTTATGTGAAAATATGAGAAATAGTGATTTCTAGAATTTAAATTTGACTATAGTTGACTTTGGTCAACATTTTGAGTAAACTGACCCGGATCTGTGTTCTGGCGATCCCGGGAGGTGCGCAGTAAAATATGGGACTCGGGCGTATGCCCGGAAATGAATTCCGAGGTCCCAAGCTTTAGAAATCAATTTTTGAAAGAAATTATTTTGCTGAAATGTTTATGAATTATAGAAAAGAAATAATGTTTAAAATCATTGGTATCGGACCTGTATTTTGGTTCTGAATCCCGGTATAAATTTTTATGATATTAAAAAGTTAACTGTGAAATTTGGTAAAAAACGGAGTTCCTTTGACGTGATTCGGACATCCGGTTGAAGAGTTATGAACTTTAAGTGTTCTTGATGAAAATGATGAGTTTTGAGGTTTAATTCATAGTTTTACATGTTATTTTCATGATTTGATTGCACGAGCAAGTCCGTATGATATTCTTAGACTTGTGTGCATGTTTTGTTTAGAGCCCCGAGGGCTCGAGTGAGTTTCGGATAGGCCACGAGATATTTTTGCACTTAAAAAGACGGTTGTAGTTTCTGTTTTTGGTGCCCAGGTTTCATGTACTATGCGATCGCACAGCTAGGTTCGTGATCGCATAGTGTAAACTTCAGGGGGTCTTTTTTTTTGTACTGTGCGAACGCGGCCATGAGGTTGCGATCACGAAGGCTCCGTTTGGCAAAGCTATGTGAACGCCCTTCCACCTACGCGAACGCATAAGGCAATTGGGCCTGGGGGAGGAGGGAGCCCAGTACCCCATGCGAACGCATACTCCCCTGTGCGAACGCGAAGGTTAGCTCCCCGGTGGTCTATGCGATCGCGGCAGACCCTATGCGAACGCATAGAAGGCCTGCCTAACTACTTAAATACCTTTTTAAAACGGGCAGAACCCTTTATTCTTCATATTTTCGAACCCCACAGCCCTAAGAATGATTTTCTTCACCAAATATCATCCCAAAGTCATAGGTAATCAATTATAAACTTCACTCTTTCAATCCCTTGTTGTTTTTCATCACTTTTAAATCAAAAAGTAAGAATTTCCATGGTAAAAATTGAGGGTTTGGATAGAATTAGGGGATTTTGTAAAAATCGAATTTTTACCTCGAATTGAGGTCGGATTTCGAAACCAATTGTATATTTGGGTTCGTGGGTGAATGGGTGAACGTAATTTGGTCCGAACCCCGAGTTTAGACCAATCGGGCCCGGGGTCGGGTTTTCACTTTTTTTGAGAAAACTTAGGAAAAATTATGTTTTTCAATAAAGTTAGTTCCTTTAGCATTAATTGATGATATTGAGTTAATTATGATTAGATTCGAGCAAGTTATAGCAAGATTCTAAAGGAAAAGCTATAATTGAACAGTTAGTGGCCTACGAATTGAGGTAAGTATTTGGTCTAACTTTGACTTGAGGGAATAGGAATCCACACTTGTTTGCTATGTGAAATGCATGTGTGTGGTGTATAGGTGAAGTGACGAGTATCTATGCACGACCAAATTGCGTGTTAAACATGATCTTTTTCCCGTTCCCAACTTAATTGATTCTTGTCTTAATTGTTCTATGTTCATTATTGTTTCTATGACTACTTGGCCTTGTTATTTTGTTGTTAAATATTGTTGTGGTTATTTTGAAAAGAGTATTGGTTGTTTTAGTTGGTTCCCTTGTGGTACAAAACGGTTGAGCGGTTTGACATTGTTTTTACGAGATATATATATACATATTTATGTTCCTGTTGGTTTCATGGTTGAGAGGATATTGGTGAAGTTATGAGAAAAATACAGTTTCTTATTTATAATTATTGAAACAAAAATATTGTGAAAGGTTTGGCCTGAATTGTGAAATTTATGAGTAAATTGATATGAGATGTCTGGTGGGAGTGAGTTACATGCCGCAAGTGATAAGGGTGGACAGGTGGGATCGGGTTGCACGCCGCAACAGGAGTAATAAGGGTCATATATTTAAGGAGGAGCAATAAGGGTGGACAGGTGGGAGCGGGTTGCACTTCGCAACAAGGAGCAATAAGGGATGACATTTATAATTTTTACTGAGTTTCAAAGAAAATGAAGATTTTAAAGGCTTAAATGTTTATTTACTATTCTTTCTATTTTCGGCACTATTTTTATTTAAAGTTTAAAGTTTGGAAACTTGAAAATTATGTGAGAATTGGTTATAGGTGAGGCCTGGGAAAAGGCGGCTGAGTTATTTTATTGTTGTTGCAGTACTTAATTATTTGTTTAGAGTTCCTTCTTGCTTTATATATTATTGTCACAAGTTATATTGCTAAAGCCCCGCCGTAGCCTCGTCACTACTTCGTCGAGGTTAGGCTCGGCACTTACTCAGTACATAGGGTCGGTTGTACTGATACTACACTCTGTACCCTTTTGTGCAAATCCAGGTACCGGCCAGCTGTAGATATATTTAGAGCGGCTATTCATTTATTCGGAGACACGAGGTATATCTGCCGGCGTTTACAGATCCCGAAAGTCTTCTCCTATTTTCATAAACGCTGTTTTATTATAGATAGTTACATTATTTCTTTCAGCCAAGTATTTGTAGTATTCTTTAGTAGTTCGTGAATTGCACCAGACTCTATGCGTAGTTTTTTTTTGGATTTATCTATATAATTATTTCGTGGTTCGGTTTAGTTAATTGTTTATTATCTTATATTGTGGATTATTTATTTAAAGCCATTAGATTAAGTATTAGTTTAAAATTATTTTATCCTGTTTAAATGGTTAATTAAAGAAAATAGTTAAGCGAACTCTAACATTGGCTTGCCTAGCAAGTGTGGTGTTAGGCGTCATCACGATCCCTAAGGTTGGGAATTTGGGTCGTGACACGAACAGAGTTAGAGTGTGATTGCAAGGATTCAAGGTAGAGTTGTTTGGTCGTCGCAGTCCCGTGCAGTCTTTCCATTTTATTGTACTGTCAACTTTTATTAAAACAATATTGCATATTTGACCTTGAGATCCTTGTTTGTATTCAGTTAGATTTCGTGACTCAGTATTACCAGTCTTGGGAGGTTTTTTTTTTTATATTTTCCCGCCTTTGGTTTCGACACTTGTATTAAATTATATGTTTTAAAAAAAAGGCTTGAATTGTTATTATAATTGGCTTACTTAGTCTTAGAGACTAAGTGCCATCACGACACCTGTGATGGGATTTTGGGTCGTGACAGCCAAGGCTCCCCTTTCCTTATCCAAGACTTAAAGTAAAATTTAATTAATTCTCTCTACCGACATGATATAGCCAAGAAGAAGAATTTGATTTTGTATTAAGGTAATATATCAACTTCTCAGTTTTCTTCTATCTTAAGGGAGCTTAAGGGTAAACAGATGAATGAGGTTTATATGTCAAAAACATGTTATGAATAAGTTGGCTATTTTCAAGAAAGAATTAATCAGTGCTTATTACAATAAGAAACGACTAGGAAACTTAATTCTAAAGTTAAGGTGTTAAGGTATAGGAAAACAATGCTGACAAATGACAACCATCTATAAATATCTTAAATTTTCAGTGCACTTCTTCACTTGTGATCTGTTATACAATTCCCACAAGAAAAACGAAGTTTTAATATAATTCAAGAAAGTTTTATTAGTTGTTTGGATCCAAAATGGATTTTTGCCTCTGCACAGTTATCTTAGTCACTGTTGGTCTCATTTTTCCTTTTGGTTCTTCCTTTGATCCTAGCCCTTTTCAGGACTTTTGTATTGCAGTTAGTGACTCCAAGTCTGCAGGTAAATAACCGTTTAGCAAAACCTCTCCTTTATATTCATATTGCTTTTGGATTTAATTAGTATACACAGATGATGTAGTATTTTATTATGCACTCGGGATATTTTTAACATGTTGTAGCAGATTACTTACTTTGTTTCTCCACTTAATATGAATAGTTATACACAAGGATCTACGTTAATGTTTTAGAAAGGAGATGTTCGCCTTTTATAACAAACAACTCCCATAATATTGACTAATATATGTTCGTACCCTAGTACGTTTGTTCTGTCTGCAAAAAGCAAGGCAAGGGATAAAAGAGATGTTTGAGTTTCAAAGTCAATTTGAACGTAGGCATTTGACCATTAGATGCCATACGTCGTATTTTAACATGACCTAAATTTCAATATATGAATGTCTATCACCCGATTTTGGGTAGCAGAGTGAGTATTAGCACAATCTTCCATCTTCAAACCGATGGCAATGGTTGGATCAGGATTGACCACTCCGCTATCCAAATTAGGTCAGAGGAAGAAAAAATTTCACTCATTTCATTCACTTGTGTCTGTAGTGAGGCGTGACTCTTTCCAATAATCAAACTTCGGATAGAAGTTGCCCAGCTTCTTCAGTAGGAAATCAACAAAATAATTGTTTCGTAAAATGTCTTTAGTTATTAATTAGTTAGGTGACCTGATCTTCTGTAAACATTCATTTACACTATCAGCGTTATAGAAGTTAAACTATTTCCCTTTCTTTTTGTTTAAATTTTGGTTTACATTAATAACATATATACTTTGAATTTTGTTCTATTTTATTTTTGCAGTATTCGTGAATGGAAAATTATGCAAAGATCCAAAACTCGCGACATCAGATGATTTCTTTCTTCCAGGACTTAACGTTAGTGGAAATCCTTTACCAGGAATGGGATCAGCTGTAAATGTGGTAGATGTAAATAGACTTGGAGGACTTAACACTCTTGGCATTTCTATACTCCGCGCAGATTTCTCACCATTTGGCCTTATACCACCACACACACACCCGCGCGGTACTGAGATTATCGTTGTTTTAGAAGGTACTCTTTATGTTGGATTTTTGGCTCCTGACACTGTTAATCCATTAAAAACTCGGTCTTTTACCAAAATATTGAATCCAGGAGATGTATTTGTGTTTCCACAAGGACTTATTCACTTTCAGTATAATGTTGGACATACTAATGCAACTGTTTTTGGTGCACTGAATAGCCAGAATCCTGGACTTATTGTAGTTGCTAGTGAACTCTTTGGATCAAATCCACCTCTTGTTGAAGATGTTCTTTCCAAAGCATTTCAATTGGATAAGAAAATGGTGGAAAAACTTCAAGGGTTATTCTCCTAGACCGAATAACGTCAAGAAATAATTGTGTCTTAGAAAAATAAGAACTTGTGAGATCACACTTGGTACGTTGTTGTTGATGAACGTACCAGTTTATAAGAAAAGTACGAGTTCATTGGTTGTTTTCTGATATGTTTTGTTGTCAATTTTGTGATGTTTGAGAGAAATTATACACCTTTGTGTGGGTGATAGAGATAACTTAGAAAGGGCAGAAAATAATGGTCAGGTGAGAAGTGGAATAATGTCCTTGATGTTACTTTGTTCTTGGCATTTGAACATTGAAGGTTGAAATCGTAGTTAAATATTACTCCTTCTATTCCAATTTATTTGATAATATTTCGTATTTTGAGAGTCAAACTTTCAATTTTGGTCTCGGATTCGGATATGGACTCTTTAACACCACAAGTTTCATTAAAATTGCAGCCACACAAATGTAATGGCTTGCTTAGGACCACAAGTTTTAAACTATTTATTTCTTTCTTAAAGTTCGTATCCAATCAAATAAATTCACATGAATTGAAACGGATTCAGTATTCAATATCAAGTAGGGACCCTGTAAGAAGGGTCCACCATTTTTAAAATGAATAAGTTGCCAAGATCACCTCTTGATACTCTCAAATCTTCATCCAAGTAAGTAATTTCAAGCTCACCTCGAGCTCTACCTGGAGCTTTAATAGGTATAATCCCACCAATCTTGAAATAATCAAACTTTACTGCCACTTTTCTTGAATTCAATGGGGTCAAATCTGCAGTAACCTGGTTGAAAAATGGCCATCCTTCCATATTTTGAGCTCGAAGTATATCTCCATTTATTGCTTGGTAGTTTACTCTAGATCTCAAAATCTTGGGTCTTTGAGTTTGTAAAATTGACTTGGATGTTGTGTATATAAGTTCCCATTTTCCATTTAGAAGATTTGACTTGAGAGGTTCCTTTGTTGGATTGCAAGCTTCAAGTTTGCGAGCAATCTGATCAAATACAATATTGTTAAGGCAAAAATGGACAGACTATAACTCCTCCCTCCGTCCCAATTAATGTGTAGCTCTTTGAGCGCAAAATATTTAAAAAAATAAAGGAAGACTTGCGGTCTCAAACAAATCATAAAAAATTTTGTGGTTAAAAGTTGAAGTATATCATTAGGGGTAAATAGTAACTTTAAAGTAAAATTATTACTTACTATACAAAAATTTCATTTTTTTGGGATATTATCGTTTTTAGCTCGCGCCAGAAACTATTTATATTTGGTAGCCGAAAAAGTGTATAAAATTTGTATAATTTTTGTATATGACATATAGAATGTACATATATAAAAATTTTATTCATTTTTTTGACTATTATTTTTACAGCGGCTATACAGTATCATTTTTACTTTCTTTTTTTTTGGGATTGACTAAAAAAGTATCTTAAACATATATCAAGAAAACATGGTAACTACAATCAGCTCATGGCATATAATATTTATCTCTGTAATAACAAGCTAAGTGAGTGGAACATTTTTTTTGGTTATAGTACAGTAATTTATAGGACACATCTATCTTATCCAGAGTCAAATTAACTAATCTTTAAAGATAAATTAAATTAGCTCAACTCAGTATTTAAATTAAAAAATTTAAATATTCAAAAACATTCTTCGTACATATCAAAATATCGGTCAAATAATTTTCACATAGTTTGAATCTCGAGGATCAAAATAATTAAGCAAACCTGATCAATTATTTGCTGGTCTTCAGGAGTGGCGTCAGCGCCACGATCAAGAGGGGCAATGGCCTCAAGAAGCTCTTGTTTAATGGGTGTAGGGTCTTTGGTCTTGTTGAAGAAAGCGGGGAAGAAAGAAACATTGGTCCGCCATTTTTGATTTTGAGGACAAGTAGTAATGGTTGGAAAGGAGATGAAACTAGGAGTATTTTGGAAAGAAAAAGATATGGAATGAGAAAAGTGGTAAAGCTTGGGAATAGAATGTGTGGAGGTTGAAGAAACATTAGTCGGAGGGGATAGTAGTGAGGATAAGGCCATAGGAAGTGGCGCAAATTTAAGTAATATCCACTTAGCTCATGTATTTAAGTATTTGCCCCTGTTGCTGGACCATTGGATTTGTGGCTATAGGATTTTTGATTAAATCCTGCATTTGTCCTACATTTTAATGACAATTTCTTTTTACAATCAAGCCATTGAAATTGTAGGATTACCCTTTCCTCAACAGATCGGCGGATTTAAAATTTTAAGCTTATGAATTCCTAGAATGATTTCAAGCTAACATTCATGATAATCAGCGGCGGACTCACGTGGAGTCGAGCTGAACCCGCTCCACCAAAAAATAATAATATATATATATATATATATATATATATATATATATATATATATTACGATTAAAACAACGTAAATTTTGTATAAATATTTTATTTGAACACACTTGATAATTTCTATTTTACGATTAAAGTTATGTACTTCTAATATTGAACCCGCTTGCATAAAATCCTGGGTCCGCCACTGATGATAATTGATCAACAAATTAGGTTTCAAGTTAAATATTCTCATATTTTTAATAAAAAAATTTCTCCAAATACAAAGTATATGTAAAAGTTACTGAGTTCATAAGAATCCATAAATCTTTGCACTAGATCCGCCCTTTTTTTTCCGAACATCATATTTTGTGGCACGTTGGGCTAAGGGGTGTAAATTGGCACCATTTTGCCAAATAATTATATTCTATAAATGTGAGTACCTAATTTTTGCTCGCTTTGAATTCTCCTACAAATACTAATTTTTGGATGATTTTTAGTTATTTATGCATTTTTGTTTGCATTCCTTCGTTAAAATGCCAAAAAATATTTTTTACCTTTTATTTGTATATTTTAGTTTGCATCTTTAAATTATATATATAAAAAAGTAGTTCCTTTTTTTTATTTGTGCATTTTTAGTATTAAAATAGACTAGTTTAAATTTAAGGGGTAAGGAACGGGCTAAATTTGAGGCAAATTGGCGGCCCAAATCAGCCACCCCAGTCCAAATGTTGGCTTGTCAAGACCTAGATCAAAACGACGTAGTTTCACTTAATGAAGCTGAGAGCAAATCTCATCCATTCAATTCCTTCAATCCAATGGACCACATTTCATCTTCTTTTTCCAAATAAAACAACCAAAAATCAGATTTTTTGGGCCATTTACCCAAACCCTAGAGATCTCTCACTTGCCATCTCTCCCCTCTCTCTCTAACCCCTCTCTTAAGCCGCCGCCTCCACCACTGCCACCACCGTGCGTCGCCGCCGGTGGTGCTCCAAACACCACCAAGTTTTCACAATTTCCTCGTCTATTCATTCTTTACTCATATCCGAACCCCAAATCCTCAAACTCCATCTCAATCTCCATGAATCTTCAAAAAATCGAAACCCTAGCCGCCTATTTCTCCTCAAATTTGACAAGTTTGAGACCCCACCACCACTTAATACCTACATGATTGTGTAGGTCTCCCCCTAATCTATCGTTCTTTCTTGGTTTGAAGTCGAAACTCTGGTGGATCAATTCTGGCGGGTTGCTGACTATTTCTACTTTGGCTCGAACAAGCTTTTCTTATTGCTGAGTTCGTTATTCGACTTCAGTTTGATTGGAGTTGATAGTGACGGGCCAGTAACAAGAAGAGCATGTCCGATGTCAAAACTCCATCCATCACTGCCCGAATCACCACCACTGCCGCACCATCACTGTTTCAGACACTCGAGTTTCTGGTACTCTCTTGTGCCCCTTTTCTTTTTCTTTTTCTTTATGTTTCATTGTAGTTTGCTTAGGTCTAAAATTTTTGTTTTTCTTTCTTTGTTTGATCATGTGTTTTATTTATCTTTAGTTAGTCGTTAGTTAGTTTAGAGTCAGTAATTATTAGTCGTCGCTCGTTGATTTCAAATTATTGTATTGTTCGGATTCCTATCTCATAAGTTCTGCTAGTAGTGTTTGGAGTTAGTTTTAGATTCAAGTTTGTAAATTTTAGCTTCAATTGTAGTTTCTGTTATTTCACGTTTAATTCGTCGTGTTAATTAACTAAAGTTTCAGCATTTTTTCAACAAAATTGCTGGTCAGTTTAGTTAAATTGAAGGTTTCAAGTCTGTTTCTCATGTGATTATTGTTCACTATGGTTAATTCATGTTAAATACGATATGTTGATATAGTTAGACATTTAACTAAGATAGTCGGTCACTCGTTAGATTTCTCGATTGTTGGATTTTTGTTGTAGTTGATCATTCACTCAATTAGGATCGTTTTGTCTGAGACGCACATGTTTCGTGGTCGAATTTAACATCAAGTTAAATCGTTGTTAATATATATGTGGTATGCTTTTGTTTGGTTTAGCTTAATTGTTTGAGTTTTGGTTTGTTGGTAAAGTTCTGTCCTTTTACTACCAGATTTGGCCAATCCAAGTCTGGTTTGAGATCTATTTCTGCTGAATGAATGAATTGACGATAAGGGGGGAGGGTAGTAAGGGGTACTTGAGTGTAGGATCCGTGTTTGATTGCTTTCACTGTTGCGGACTGTTTTGGAGTACAATACTCCAAAATTCTGTCCACATTTGGTAAGAAAAGCTGTTCACTGGCAAAAATTTTGGTTTTGGACAGGTTTTTGGTCAAAAATCCATCATTTTGGACAGATTTGTGGGCTAACCAAAATCTGTCCCAAAGTCCTTTCTTCTCCTATATAAAGAGGATTCTTCCCTCATCTTCACACATATTGAACTCTAAAAAAGACATATCTTTTGCACACTTTGTTAAAAACATCTTTTACACATTTAAGAGAGTAAAATATCAGCTTAACACTCATACTGCTGAATTTTTCTGGTTCACTTTGGTTTAATTTGCTGTTGATCCTGCTGTTGCGCTGCTGCTGTTGCTATTTGTTTTGCTGAAATTCAGTCCCTCCATTGCTAATATCTTCTTTCTTTTGATCAGGTACGTCCTCAATTGATGTACTACTTTTTGGATCAAGAGTGAATGGAAATGAAGTGATTCAAGTCCTTTTAGTATATTGTGTTTGTGTATGATCCGTCTTATTTTAAGTATCAAGCATGTATAAGAGTTAGTTAAACTTTTTTTTTAGTCATTGACACGTTTAAATGATGTTAGGTCGTTGTTTGTATTGCTTGAATACTTACTACATTGAGATTATGTTTATGCCCAAGTAGGAACTCGTAATTTGATGTTAGTATTCAAAGCTTGCATCTTTATCACTTCTACTTTAGGTTATTGACTAAAATCAGTTGAGAAGGCTTCTATATCTTGCTGAAAAATTTATGGTGTTAATTTGTAGACAGATTTTTGGATAAGTGTACTTTAAGTTTAAAGCTCTAGTTCTCAACAATAGTGAAGTTACTTTTCCAGTTTAATTTTTGTCTGCTTAAGGCCTATAATGAATTGAGTTGGTATGGGTTATTCAGCTTCAACAGGGATGAGTATCTAAAAGTTTTCAATTAGTTTACTATTGCAATTATTGTTAAATTAAAAGAAGGAAAAAAAGGATACACTAGTAGGTTATTAGTTGATTTGTAGTGGTGGATAGGCTTTAATATATATGGGTCAAAGTGAACGCAAATTCAGCTAGGCCCATTATGAGGTTAAGTATGCTAGTAGGGCTTTTTTTCTTTAATAAAAAGGTAGCTTAATTCCAAAAATAAATGAACTCGTCTAGCAACCCAATAACAAAGAAAGTGGCCCATCATTTTAAACCCAACAAAAAAGCTGGTCCAAGTTTCTAATTACAAGCTTTTCAAATAGTTTTAAATTCATCATATTTTCTTTTAATAATTGTATAACTTAATTACCTATGTAATTTAATCACCTTAATAATTAATTTAAACGTTAGACAATTACTAGGCGTGCTTTAACTCATGGAATCGCTTGCGTAGCATGATGTTTAACATTCAATAAATTTTAATTCAATAATCTCACATCATTTCTACTAGCTTTAGTTGATTCTTAATTTAATTAATCTTTTTGTTAAAATCGCAGATTCGCTTGCGTAGCACGATAGTTAATTTTTAATTAATTTCTCTAAATATAATAACATTATGACTTTTTTTCAAAAGTAATAATGTACTATAATCTTTGTCATAACTACGGATTCGCTTGCGTAGCGCTGTTATGATAAAATTAACAAATTTCGTCTCGATCACGCATTCACTTGTGTAGCGTGATTATGACAACGTTATTTTGTCGATATCATTTTTCTTGATAAATCTAATAATTAAGAAGTAAAAGCGGATAGGTAAAACATGAAAATCTTATAAATTACAGTTTTGTTCAAAATTAATTCAAGCCACGTTTTAAGTCAATAAAGTGACCGTGCTAGAACCACGGGACTCGGGAACTGCCTTACACCTAATTCCTTACCTGCACTTTATTTTCGCGGACCGATAAAATAGAGTCAAACTTTCCTTTGACTAGGGATTCATATAAAAGGTGACTTGGAACACCGGAAAAAATAAACTTCAAGTGGCGGCTCTGTAAATAAAATAAGGCCTACTCAAGTTTGTCACTTTAATTGGAAAAACGCTTTAACTAACAACAATCCAATAACACATATCTTTTGGGGTTAGAAAAGGGGTGTGACAGCTCTGGCAACTCTGCTGAGGACAACCAGAATTCGAGCTTGCACATGTTGACATTTTATTTGGCTTTATTAATTTTGTATATATTGTGATTCATTTGTGCTTAATGTTCTGCTTGTTCGCTCTTTACCGCTTTGATATTGTTGAACTGTACATATAAATTGTCTTCTCACGCATCCCCTCTGAGTCTTCTTGAAATTAAATTGGGCATTTGCTTGACATAGCCTGCTTTCTTTGAGATAGATGAGGTGCTTGTCACCTGATGAAGGATTTTAGTCACACATGTTTAGGCGGGGAGCACCACCAACTAAGCCGGAAAGAAATGCTACCGGTATGCTAACCCTCCTCGGCTCGACTTGTCCGCTCGAGTAAGACAGTGTAGATACATTCTCCACTAGAATTTAAACCTAGAAGAACAAACCTTATGTCGGGTATCCCTAGTAGGTTCATTTTATTTGCATCACGTGCATTTAACTTAGTGAAACTCGACACAGGGGTCGGGTCCATATAAAACATGTATCCTTTTTTAGACCATCATGTCCACTTATGTGCTACTTGTTACATCATTTGGAAAGCTTGCTTGCGTTGTTGACCGACTTTAGAAAATAGTTGAGCGGAAATATAAAAAGAAAAAAATCCATTCTCCTAGTTTAGTATAAATAATCCTTTTTTTACTAAGATTTTTTTTTGTAGTCTGGCGTGAGGTGTAAAGATAAATTTTCTTAAAAATCAAAAGAGAAAAATACTCAGTTTCACCGAACTACACGGGTTTGATTCTCACCGGATGTGAGATATGTAGGCAACTACCATCTGGTTCAGCCCACATTTTTCAAAAAGAAAAGCTTAAAATTCCACATGTTCATAAAATTTTCTTGAAAAAATGCTATTTTTGGTCACTTTTTACTGCTTTGTATTCCGGCCGTTTTGCCAAGACAGCCTTAAAATCTTCCCCGAAATGCTGAAGGGTCATTTTTGTAAAATAGCTATTTTTTCCATCTTTTGTTTGCTTTTTACCATTTTGCCTTTATGTCGGCCATTTTTGTCGAGATTTCTTAAACCTTCTGCGGAAGTGCCGGAAGACTGTTTTCGCGAAAATAACCATATTTTCGTTAAAGTAGCCATTTTATTTATCTTACCTGTTTTGTTTTTTATTTTTTGTCTCCATGTTTTGCCGTTTTTACTGAGAAATTCTTTAAGCCTTCTGTGGAAGTATCAAAAGGTCGTTTTCATAATAATATCAATTTTCCTACTTTTTGTGTCTGCTAATTTCAAAATAGTAAATAAATCGAGTCCTAAATGGTGTTTTTCTTTTTAAAAAAAGTAAATAAATAAAAAGGAATAATCAGAATTTCATATAGCTTAGGAAAGTCCTGGCCCCTTTTTTATCCTATTCTTAGGTTCGCCATGAATTCTCCACAAAGAAGCAATCAGAAAAGGATAAGGGATGAGACACCTTATATGTTCTTGATAAGAGATAAGACCTCGAGTAGTCTCTGTAATTGGTGGGCTAGTTTTACGACATGGGAACAGAATCAAGTATTTAAGCACCTCAAGTTCCTCACAAACATCATTTGGATTAAGCCTAACAGAGATTTAATCGAGGCTCTAGTAGGTTTTTGGGACCCCCTGAATAATGTCTTCAGGTTCAAAGATTGTGAAATGACGCCTACATTGGAAGAATTAGGTGGGTTTACCGGATTAGGGAGGGACCTTTTTGGGAAAAAGCGTGCTGCTTCGAGAAAAGTTGGTGTGAACAACTTTTTGAAAAAATTAAGCCTCCATCGAATTCCAATAGGTTGCCTAGACGGTCCGTTGGAATATTTCTATGACATATTTGGGGACGAGAAAGGGTTTGAAAACTTCTCGGGCACAGAATTCGTCAACTAATTGAGTTACGATACATGGAGGGAGTTGAGAGTCTTCGCGTTCATGATATCATTTATAGGGATCATGTTCTTTCCAGAGCGTGGTAGGCGCATCAGAATTCGATTAGCCACGGTAGCTCATTTTTGCAAAGTAGCGAGGATCACACCATTCTTCCCATGATTCTGGGAGATATTGTTTCGAGCTTTGACCTGCTGCCAGAGGATGAATATTACTTCGAGGGATGCAACATTCTGCTGCAGATGTGGTTCATAGAGCACCTTTATCATCATCCAATAGTAATAAATTCAATGACAATTAACTGAATTACATTGGATGTCACCCAGATAGAGCCGCAAGTTGTAATCTTCCAGAGGGGTGAGGGCTTGGCGGACATTGCTCAGTTCGTTGAGTGCTGATATAATCACTTGGAAATATTATTGGTTCCCTTCTGCTAGGGTCATGCATATGTCGATGTATCGTCCGTTCTTCATACTCATGGGTTTCAGAGGTTTCCAACCCTATGAACCCCTACGCGTCATGCGCCAGCTAGGGAGAGAGAAAAAGAGGCCCCCGACTGAGGACATGCGTCCGTTCGTGTGGGAATTCAAGGTAGAGGAACTTCCAAGGGAATCATATGCACAAAAGGTTTTGGTTTGGTGGTCGATTTTCTAATTTGGACGAGATGGTAGATGATCGTGAATGTGGGTAGGTAAGCCTTGCATACCTTGAGTGGTTTCACAACCAGGCTATCCCGGAGCAAAGGCCAGAAAGATCCACACGGCATGTCATTGATTGGGAAGAGGAGATCGAGGCCAGAATTAGAGAAACCAGAAGGGAAGTAACACTAGAGTTCCAATCCTGTATTGACATTTTACAAGAAGATAAAGTCATTCTGGAGACAGCCATAGACATACAACAGGTTGATTTCGAGCGAGAAAAGGCTAAGTGGGCACAGGAGAGGCGAGCACTCAAAGCTCAAATTAGGCAGAAAAAAGTGATCACTACCGCTCAACAATAAGAAGAAAGAGAAGCCCAGTTCAAGGTGGTCCGTGATCATGAGCGCAGAGGTTTTGCTCCATTAATAAAAGGTCTGAGGGATCAGATAGGGGGATTTGAGTCAAGCAAGGAGCTCCAGATCGCGGAGTTTGAAATAGATCACTACCAAAGTACGATCAATTTGTTGGAGGGGGAGTCACTGGAAATTCGGTGCAAAAGAGATATGGCATTGGAGCGTGAGCATGATGCACTGGATCTAACTGAGACCCGTGGTCAACAAAATCAAGAGTTTCACTTGGCTCAGGAACACATTAAGGGAAAGATCCTCGAGGTAGCCACATATACCTCCCGAGCTTGTAGGAGTCGTCAGGGAATGACGCCCGAACGATTTGATGAAGTATCATTGAACGTCGCTTGTCACATATCTGTAAATTTAGAGAGGATATACCGCGACGTTGGGGGTCAGTCGCAGGAATAAGCTCCATGACTACAATAATTCTGGTGGATTCTCTTGAAGAATTTTAGATCTTCTTTTAGCTGGTAGTCCATTTTGACTGTTCCTTTGTGGTCTTTGAGTATGTAAGAGCCTTTTGTTGTTTTGAGCCTTGGTATTTTGCCCTTTATCTTAAAAAGTCTGTTAGAGTCAAGTTTGGTCTTATTTAAATGGTTATCTTTATGTAATTCTTGTTATTGAGTCTTGTATAAAAAAATGAAAATCAATGAAAAAGATTTTGTTTTAGAAAAACAAATTCGAAAATGAACCAAAAAATGTTTGTTTTGTACAAAAAAAAGAAAAATAAAAGAAAAAAGAAAAAAAGAGGTACGTGTCCCTGAACTACGTAATGATCTGATTCATGCCGCGAAATGATACGTAGGTAACCCCTAAAAGGTTCGATCAAAATATTTCAATAAGGGAACAAAATGAGGTGGTTGAGAAGAAAAGCAAAAAAAATGAGAAAGAGAGAAAAGATAAAATAAAATTAAAATTGAGAGCTTAATAAGCAGCAGCCTTATAAGCCGGGATGAAACATGAAGCCTCCCAAAAGCATGTTAGAAATGGTTACAATGTTAGGAACATGGCATATTACGTGTGATTTATATATGATAAATGCTTAACCATAACACGTTTGTTGTCTCTTATATAGTAAGCTTAAGGTGGTTAGTTTGTGGTGAAATTGGCAACACATCATTACTTCACCAAATATAAAGGAAAGGTACCAATGGCTAATAATGATGAAATTGAGTTGGTTAGTGACGACTCCCACGGTCAGCCAGGAAGTAAAAAGATTAAAACAACAATTGTCTGATGTATATCAGACTTGGGTCTCCGGTCAGCCCCTGCCTCAGGGTCCCTCAAAAGGAACTTCTACTGTACCCCTGGCTACTCAACCACCTCTCCATGCAACGATCGATCACATTCTACCATCAGGGTATGTACCAAACTACAGCTTCCATACCACTCCTGAAACCTCTAATGTGCGACCTCCAACTGCACCGGTCAGGAACACCCCTCTTGTCGTGCCTGGCACGCCAGTATATACAATCCCGCCACCACCTCCTGCGACGAGGCCAAACAACGAGCCACCATCTAATGCTTGTGATTTCCAATACTACTCTCCAAATATGGCTTTCAGGGTCTCGTCTCTATACAACCAGACTCCTCAGTACGAGTCCCCGTAGGAAAATGAAAAGCCCGCCAATACAGTTGAGCCAGATGAGATGGCCAAGAAGATGAAAAGTCTTGAACAAAACATAAAGAGCATACAAGGACTGGGTGGTCACAAAAGTGTATATTTCAGTGATCTATGCATGTTCCCTCACATCCATTTGTCACCAGGGTTCAAGACCCAAAAATTTGAGAAGTATGATGGACACGGCGACCCCATCGCCCACTTGAAAAGGTACTGCAACCAGCTGAGGGGTGCAGGTGGAAAAGAAGAATTGCTGATTGCTTATTTTGGGGAAAGTCTTGGGGTGGTAGCCTCAGAATGGTTCATCGACCAAGATATCCCTCACTGGCATGTCTGGGACGACATGGCTCAGGCCTTCATCAAACAATTCCGGTACAACATAGATATTGCACCAGATCGCAATTCCTTGTCCAATATGAAGAAGAAGCCGAATGAAAGCTTTAGGGAGTATGCAATCAAGTGGAGATAGCAATCGGCTAGAGTCAAGCCACCCATGGATAACCATGAGTTGATTGTTGTTTTTTTGGAGGCTCAAGAGCCTGATTACTTTCAGAACATGATGTCCGCGATGGGTAGACCTTTTGCAGAATTGTAAGTCAGGTTGCTGTCAAAGCCACTACTCAAGCTATCTAAAATGGGCCGGGAAGTTTGGAAAATAGAAAGAAGAGATATGAAGGGTCCATGATGACTTCGGGATCCAGGGAAGTTTAAAGAGGGGAATCGTACCCTTATGTGCAAGTTCATCAAGGGCAATCCAGCTACCCTCAACATTATTATCCTCCACCAATTCCTTTATACTCTATGGGCCCACCACCGTATACAATGTTCAATGCTTAATCCTATGCTCGGCCTCCCAATCAGCAAGTACGGGCACCAGCTTCAAGGATCCCCCGGCCTCAACAGCAAAATTTTCGGGCACCCTACAATGCTCGTCCTAGGCAGGATTATGGTCGAGAGCGGAGGCTGGCGGAAAAATTCACTCTATTCGCTGAATCATACTCTAGTTTATTCCAGAAGCTAAAGCAAATAGGCATGATCGGACCCATTTCTCCCTACCATATGCATCCCGATTCACATGGATTTCAAGCAAATTCTAGATTTGAATATCATTCAGGTGCCCCGGGACATAGCACGGATGACTGTTGGACTCTGAAAAGAGCCATAGAAAGACTAATTGCTGAAAAACTGATTGTAGTGACAAATGATGAGGGCCTTCCTAATGTGACCAAAAACCCCTTGCCAGTACATAATGATGTTCATTTTGTGGGAATGATTGGCCGAGATCAAGAAGGCAAGTCGGCTGGTCGAGCGAAAATGACAGCAGGAACGATGCAAGAGGGAACCAAACTGGAAGTCAGTCCAAGCCGAGACGTGCCATTGATTGTGAAAGGCGCCCCGAGCTTAGTAAAGATAACTTTATTTGTTCCCAATGTCTCGATATTGGAAGTTCTCTCCAATGTTCCAAGCCCAAGGTTGTATGTCCTTGGAGGCTACCCCAACACAAAGTAGAATCAGGGTAGTATGAAGGGTATAACAGAGCCGATCATGATCAAACCTGCCGTGCAACCCCCTATGACAAACACGAAAACCATTCCTTATCACTAAAACAAAACTGTGATGACTTACAAAGTCAAGGAAATCATAGAATAAGTGGGGGAAACTGTAGGTTTAACTCGATCGGGGAGGTTTTACTCTCCAAAAGAGTTGAGGAAGGCCAAGCAAATAAGAGAAGGCCAATTACCGATAAAGAAACCAGTCACTGAAGAGGAGGCGGAAGAGTTTCTGAAAAAGATGAAAGTTTAGGATTACTCAATCATTGACCAACTGAGGAAGACTCCTGCCCAAATCTCTCTACTATCTCTTCTCATACATTCAAAAGAGCATGCTCGTGTGCTAATCAAGATCCTGAACGAGGCACATGTCTCAGAAAAGACAACAGTGAATCAGTTAGAGAAGATGGCTAACAGATTTTTTAAGGTGAACAGAATCACCTTTACTGATGATTAACTCCCCGAAGAAGGAGTCGGGCACAACAGGGTTTTGCACTTGACTGTAAAATGTGAGGGGCACTACGTGAAGTGAGTCATGGTTGATGGAGGCTCGAGCATAGATGTATGACCTCTCTCCACCTTGCAAAGCATGAAGATCAATACAGACAGAATCTGACCCAGCAATGTTCGTATCTGGGCTTTTGATGGCTCAGAGAGAGATACCATTGGGGAGATCAACCTCACCATGATGATTGGGCCGGTTGACTTCGAAATTGTCTTCCAAGTAGTGGACATGGACACTTCTTATAACTTTCTTCTTGGAAGGCCATGGATTCATAAGGCCCGAGCTGTGCCATCCACCTTGCATCAAATGCTCAAATTCGAACATGATAGGCAAGAAATTATTGTTCACGGGGAAGACGAGTCATCCATTTATAAAGACCCGTTAATCCCTTTATTCAGGACAAGGAAGGGTGTGAGTCCATTGTCTCTCAGGATTTTGAAGTGGTCGTTGTGGACCATGTTGGGGAAGGAAGGCCCATTCTACATCCTTGTTTTTCTGCCACATCTATAATGGTGGCGGCACTCATGCTGAGACAAGGTTATGAGCCAGGAAAAGGCTTGGGGCATCATTGCAAGGAATTTCTGAGCCCATTTCTCCATTCAGTAACCAGGGTACTTTCGGTTAGGCTTCAGGCTGACACAAGCATACGAAGACAAATCCAAACACCGCAAAAAGCACGGATGGGTCTTGCAACCACCTATCCCTCAAATTTTCTATAATTTTGTCAATCCACGACTCCAAGAAGGTCAACATTCCTCGGCGCATGCAAACATTGATGAAATTTTCCATAGATTCAGCCAGATATTTTCTGAAGTGAATATGATCCAGTCTGGTGAAGGCACTGGTCATGCCGATGTGCAACTAATTGGCCTAGATACCATTCTCAACAATTGGGAAGCAACTCCTATCCCCACAAGGAAGGAGTCTTTACTTTCAGGGTTGTAATCCCAACATCTTAGTATGATTGTTTTGTTTTGATGTTAACCCTTCTATCCTTTCGAATTCAATGAAATGCAGTTTAGTTTCGTATTAAATTTTGTATCTTTTCCTTTTCCTAATTCAGCCATTTTGTTTCCATTNTAAATAACAACAGAGTTAGAATAATTTGAAAATAAGCCTAAGCCCAACCTCAATGAAACTGAGTCCATTAATATCGGAAGTCACGAAGAAGTTAGAGAAACAAAGATAAGCATTCACACTGAACAAAAAACCAGAGATTCCTTGATTCAACTTTTATTTGAATACAGAGATGTGTTTGCTTGGTCTTATGATGATATGTCGGGTTTAAGTGCTGATCTAGTGGTTCATAAGATTCCCATATATCCTGATTTTCCACCAATCCAACAAAAGCAACGAAAATTTAAAACGGACATGAGTGACAAAATCAAAGAGGAAATAATGAAGTAGTTGAGCGCCAATGTGGTCAGAATTGTCCGATACACCACCTGGGTGGCAAATGTTATGCTTGTTCCAAAGAAGGATAGAAAAACTAGAGTCTGTGTTGACTACAGAGACCTGAACAAAGCAAGTCCGAAGGATAATTTTCTTTTTCCAAACATCCACATTCTTGTAGATAATTGCACAAAGCATGAGATACAATCATTCATGGATTGCTATGATGGGTACCACCAGATTCTAATGGATGAGGATGACGCAGAAAAGACCGGTTTCACCACTCCATAGGGTACTTATTGTTACAGGGTCATGCCATTCGATTTGAAGAGTGCACGGGCAACTTACATGAGGTCCATGACCACCATTTTCCACAACATGATGCACAAAGAGATAGAAGTATATGTCGATGATGTCATCATAAAATAAAAGACAAAATCTGATCACGTGCGCGATTTGGAAAAGTTCTTCGAACGGCTTCGAAGGTATAACATTAAGCTCAATCCAGCCAAGTGGGCATTTGAGGTTCCATCTGGGAAACTCCTCGGTTTTATAGTCAGCGGGAGAGGCATCAAATTGGATCCATCTAAGATAAATTCCATTCGAGATTTGCCACCCCCGAAGACTAAAAAGGAAGTCATGAGTTTTCTCGGGAGGTTGAACTACATCAGTAGGTTCATTGCTCAGCTCACAACCACGTGCGATCCCATATTTAAGTTGCTACAAAAGGATGTTGCTATCAAGTGGACAGATGATTGCCAAAAAACTTTTGATAGGATCAAAGACAATCTGTTAAAACCCCATGTACTGGTCCCACCTGAACCTGGTAGGCGTTTGTTTTTATATCTATCGGTGATGGATATTCCTTTGGATGCGTTCTGGGGCAACATGATGCAACAGGGAAAAAGAACAGGCAATCTATTATTTGACCAAGAAGTTCACCAATTATGAGGTTAAGTACACCCTTTTAGAAAGGACGTGTTGTGCCTTGACTTGGGTTGCTCAGAAGCTGAGGCATTATCTCCTAGCCTACACCACTTACCTCGTATCCAGAATGGATCCTTTGAAGTACATCTTTCAAAAGCCGATGTCCACTGGCAGGCTCGCAAAATGGCAGATTCTGCTCACAAAGTTCGACATTTTCTATGTCACTCGCACCGTAATGAAACCACAAGCTTTGGCAGATCATTTGGCAGAGAATCCAATTGATGATGATTACTAGCCACTGAGAACATACTTCCCCGAAGAAGAGGTCAACTCAATAGAGGAAGTAGTTCCGGACAATATCCATGTATGGAAAATGTATTTTGATGGGGCTGTCAATATCAAAGGAGTTGGGATCGGGGAAATCTTCATCTCGCCTATCGGACAACATTACACTGCAACGGCCCGACTCCGTTTCTTTTGTACCAATAATACGACAGAATACAAAGCTTGTATCATGGGTCTGAAAATGGATCTCGATCTGGATGTGCATGAACTATTGGTTATGGGAGATTCTGATTTGCTTATCCGGCAAGCCCAAGGAGAATGGGAGACTCGAGACGTCAAGCTTATTCCATATAGACAGTGTGTGCAAGACCTGAGCAAAATATTCAAATCCATCGAGTTCAGGTTTCACAACGAACTAGCCGACGCCTTGGCTACCTTAGCCTAGATGATCCCTTATCCAGGTAACACTCATATTGATCCATTGGAAATCTAAGCTCGGAATCAACACGGTTATTGCAATACTATTGAGACAGAACCAGATGGTGAACCATGGTATCATGACATAAAACAATTCCTGAAAACAAAGGAATACCCAGAGCATGCCAAGGCAGATTAAAAAAGAACTATTAGGTGGCTCGCCGACGGTTTCTTCCTGAATGGGCAAATTTTGTACAAAATGACCCCAGATTTGAACTTGTTGATATGCATAGATGCCATAAAAGCTGAGCGGATCATGAGTGAAGTGAATTCAGGGGTATGTGGACCCCACATGAAAGGATATGTTTTGGCGAAGAAGATTCTGCGGGCAGGGTATTATTGGCTTACTATGGAGCAAGATTGCTTCAGTTTTATTCGCAAATGTCACCAATGCCAGATTCATGGTGACCTGATTCACTCAACACCTTCAGAGTTTCATCCCATGTCCTCCCATTGGCCCTTCGTTGCTTGGGGATGGATGTTATTGGGCCAATCGAGCCAAAGGCTTCAAATGGACATATATTCATTTTGGTTGCAATTGATTACTTCACCAAGTGGGTGGAGGCCGTCACTTTCAAAGCAGTCACCAAGAAAGCAGTGGTGGACTTTGTTCATTCCAACATCAACTGTCGTTTTGGTATCCCAAAGACCATTCACTGACAATGCAGCCAATCTAAATAGTAATTTGATGAAGGAGGTATGCGAGCAATTTAAAATTATGCATCGCCATTCTACCCCTTACCGGCCAAAAGCCAATGGAGTTGTTGAAGCGGCGAACAAGAACATCAAGAAGATTATTAGGAAGATGATCCAAGGTTCCAGACAATGTCATAAAAAGTTTCCTTTTGCTCTTTTGGGATACCGACTGCTCGTACATCTGTTGGTGCAACTCCTTATCTGTTGGTATATGGAATGGAAGCTGTAATACCGGCTGAAGTCGAAATTCCCTCTCTTCGGATCATTGCGGAGTCGGAGATTGAAGATAGAGAATGGGTAAAGACCCAATTAGAAAAACTAATGTTGATTGATGAAAAATGGCTAGCAGCAATGTGCTTTGGCCAGTTATATCAGCAAAGAATGGCACGCGCTTACAACAAGAAAGTGCGTCCCAGGCGCTTCTAGGTGGGCCAATTCATTCTGAAATGCATTCTTCCACACCAAGTAGAAGCTAAAGGAAAGTTCTCCCCAAACTGGCAAGGACCCTACATCATCAAGAAATTGTTACCAAAAGGGGCCTTGCACTTGGTAGATGAAGAAGGAAGGGTACCACGCATGACTATTAACGCAGATGCAGCCAAAAGATATTATGTCTGATATATACCCACTGTGGAACTTTCACGCATGATTTTATCAGAATCGAGATGACGAAGTCTATCATTGCTCGCTGTTCCAAATAGGTCACCCTCTTGTTAACCCTTTTGAGCTATATTTGTCTTCTTTGTTTTCCGCTTTTTGGAACCTTTGTACTTGCAACAAAAAAAAGAGCCAAACAACAAATCTTCTGAGTCATTGAACTACGTCCGACCTGATTCTGAAAGGATGCGTAGGAAGCCTTACTCTGGGTTCGGTCCCATCACAACAAAAAATCCATATTCCCAATACTCCAAAACTGGGGCAGAAGTCTGTTTTATTTTACGGTTTTGCTGTAGAAACGGTTTCAAAAGTTGTATTCAGTTCAAGGTTCTTTTCGCCTTCTCCCTATTAAGAAATTCTGATCAATCTTTGAAAATATTTGAAGTCCCCAGGCCAGGGTCATTGGGAAACCTTCTGCATGTCGTATCTCAGTTAAAAAAAAGAAGAAGAACAAATGAGAGAGTCTTATTGATGAAACCCGTATGGGCACTGTAAGGAGACTGTGAGCAGAGAAATGAGAGAGTCTTATTGGTGAAAATACAAATGGGCACCATAAGGCGACAATGAGTAGAGAAATGAGAGAGTTAGTTAGCGAAAACTCGAAAAGGGTGCTATTAGCCGAATGAGGGTTTTGAATACTCCGGCATGAGCACAACCCAAGACAGTTTCAAGATGAATATTTGCGGCAGATTTTGAGAATTAGACAGCTTAGACGAATCAGGCATCCAGTCCAAAATGCATGTTATGATTCATTGAAGTCGGCACATACTTCCAGATAAGTCTCCCTATTCCTTTCCTTAAAAGGGACATCTTTTGTTTAAGCACAGTTTTTTTTTCACCTTCAATTATTCTTCTATTGTTATCCATAAGTTTTCCTTGAGTCCCTTTTGGTCTAATCTTGCATCAAAAGTGAAGCAAAGAAATGGCTGCAAAACTTACTACAGTTTCCTCGTAATATCGAGCATAATTTGGGGAATATATGGCACTGACGAAAGGCAGAATCCATCTGTGATCTCATTCGATAAGGCGAACAAAGTGCCCCAAAGAAACTGAAAAGGTCACCTAAGCGGGACCTGCTTCATGAGAAAAGTTGATAAGCACTACGGACACAAACTGGTATTGGGTGCAAGACAAAGTTTGATATTAAAGTGAAAAATTGCATTGCCTTAGGGACAAGGGTTAGCGGTACCATGGAAATCCGAGTATGAAACAGCCTGGGGAAACTCCGGAAAACAAGGTCTCCAGAATGCAAAATAGGGTATCCGAGCACCTCGGTACCACACTGATAGAATCACCTCTTCAGCAGTGGAGTTTCCGTGAATTCAAACTGCAACAGGGCATCAAGGCCACAAACCAACCACCACTTTGAAAACTCACAAATTTTTCTTTGTTTGAAGCAGGAACAAAGAAGGTGCAGAATGTCAATTCTAAAAGTACGAATGTCCCCAAACGTAAGCTCCTTAAAATCGCCATTTTCTTTTATTTTCAGCATGCATCACTACTGTCCATACCTCCCATTTTCGTAGCTTAACTCAGGTAGAACCATTTCGCCTAGGGGGATCCAGCTCATAGTTCCGGGTAGAAGTACTCTTCACTCAGGATGTTTCACGTAGCTTAACTCAGGTAGAACCATTTCGCCTAGGGGGATCCAGCTCATAGTTTCGGGCAGAAGTACTCTTTACTCAGGATGTTTCACGTAGCTTAACTCAAGTAGAACCTTTTCACCCAGGGGATCCAACTCGTAGTTCGGGGTAGAAGTACTCCTCGCTCAGGTTGTTTTACGTAGCTTAATTCAGGTAGAACCATTTTCTCCTAGAGGGATCCAACTCATAGTTCTGGGTAGAAGTACTCTTCACTCAGGTTGTTTTATGTAGCTTAAACCAGAACCCAGGTAGAACCTTTTCACCTAGAAGGATTCAACACTTTATCAGTAATACAGGGTGCCAAACCCTGGTTACACTCCTTTATCAGTAGTAAAGGGTACCAACCCTTGGTTATATTCCTTCTCAATAATACAATGTAACGACCCGACCAGTCGTTTTGAGCTTTAGCACGTCATTCAGCGGTTTGAGGCCGTGAGCAACTTCGTTTCAGGTATTACGACTTGTAGGTGTGGTCATAATTGAATTTCGGGAAGTTTAGAGTTGATTTGGAAAGAAAATTTTCATTTCAGAAGCCTTAAGTTGGAAGAATCAACTAAGATTGGAATTTTGAGTAAACAACCTCTGAATCATGATTCGAAGGTTCTAGCAGGTTCATATGATGATTTTGGACTTGGGCGTATGTCCGGATTGGGTTTTGGATAACCCTGGAGCGTTTCAAAGTATAATGTAGAAGTCAGCATTTTTGAAGAAATTTCCTAAGTTTAGCTTGAAGCGCATTTCAGTGATGTTGATGTCTGTTTGGGATTTTGAGTCTGGAAATAGCTTCGTATGGTAATTCTGGAGTTGGGAGCGCAATTGGAAGTGAATTTGGATGTCTGTAGGTCATTTTGAAGTCATTTGGCTAAAGATAGAAATTTGAAGGTTTTTGAGAAATCCGACCGGAAGTGAAAGTTTTGATATCGAGGTCGGAATGCAATTCTGGAAGTTGGAGCAGGTCCGTAATGTTGAATATGACTTGTGTGCAAAATTTGGGGTCAATCGGACGTGATTTGATAGGTTTCGGCATCGGATGTAGAAGTTAGAAATTTTTAAGTTCATAAAGTTGGGATTTGGGTGCGATTCGTGGTTTCGATGTTTTTTGCTTTGATTTGAGGCCTTGAGCAAGTCCGCATTATATTTTGAAACATGTTGGTATAATTGGACAGGGTCCCGGGGGCTTCGGATGGATTCCGGGTGGCTAACAGATCAAGATTTGAAGTTTGAAGAAGGCTGGAATTGTTGTCATCTGGTGTGACCCACCTACGAGGTTTTGGCCGCAGGTGCGGAGCCGCGGGTGCGGCTATGGAACTGCAGGTGCAAAGAATAGATAGTCCGGCTGGGAGCGCAGGTGCGATGGTATTTCCGCACCTGCGAGGTCGCAGATGCGGGTTGTGGGGTGCAGGTGCGATTTTGGGCTGAAGATGAGGAAGCCGCAGGTGCAGGAGATTTGTCGCACCTGCGGGAGTGCAGGTGCGGAGGAAGGATCGCAGGTGCGAAAATGAGGCTGGGCAGAATGTTTTAAAAATGTGAATTGTTGGCAATTTCTTCATTTCTTCTTTGGCTTAGGCGATCTTGGGAGGCTTCAAAGAGAGTATTTCTTTATGCAATGTCAAGGTAAGTAACTCCTTCATATTTCTAAGTTAAATACAAGATTATATGCATGGATTAGACATGGAAATTGGTAGGAAATTGGGGAATCTTAAAGAAACCTAGAAAATGAAAATTTGGATTTTTAGCCACGAATTTGAGCATGGAAGGTAGAGTAAATTGTATATTTGAACCAGTGGAGCTATGGGTACAATATACCTTTGAGAAATTTCGGATTCCGGGCACGTGGGCCCGAGGGCATTTTGTTCATTTCACCGAGCGAGGTTGGGAAAGTATATAATTTGAATTTATTGCGAGTATTAGAATGAATTCTCATTGCTTTGCCCGTTATTTGGTAGTTTTGGAGCGTTGTGCATCCATAGGAGTCGCCGGAAGGGTTTGGAGGCCGGTTATGGAATTTCGGAGCGAGGTAAGTCTGTTTTCTAACTTTGTGAGGGGGAATTGTCCCCCTATGTGAATTAATTAAGTATGTGCTATTATATTTGGGGGCTACGTACGTACGAGGTGACAGGAGTCAGTGCGTAGCTACTATTATGCCATGTCCGGGTAGTCTAGGACCTAGTAGCATGCCTTACGTGTTGTACCTGTAATCCTGTTTGTAATATTAAACTGCTAATATAATCGAAATCGTAATTGAATATCTAAAGAAGACTAGAGTTCATTTTATTAATCATCTAGAAAGATAATTGATTCCTCCGTGGATAATTGTATACCTGGAAGAATTATATTATGGAATATCATTAAACTTGGAAAATGAGTTTCAAAACAAAGATTTAAAATCTATATTACATGTTCCTTTAAGAAGAATTTTACCACTTTCCTGAGAAAAACTACTTTCTTGATAAAAATACGGATTTATTATGTGGATATGTGTACATATGAGCACCTGAGTCTCCGTTATGTTTCGCGAGTAGGCTAGCCTAATTATTTGTATATAGAACTGCGTCGCATGAGCGATTCGCGAGCGGGGCATATAGATGCATCTATGGTTCGAGTCGTTTGATCCTCGGCAGTGCAGAGTTTATTATTGTTGGTCCGCGCCGTTCGACCCTCGGCATTACTTGCGCATGATATTTACTGCGTAGTTATTATGATTTTTGCCTGATTACTGGCCTGAAATATTAAGTTGTCAATTGAAATGACAGAGATTTAAAGTTATTAAAAAGATTTTGGCAGAAGTTGTTCCTTCCCGTCGATTAATTGATATTTGATTAAATCACCTATGTTGATTAATTGTTATTAATATGACGAAGATATAAAGTGTTAAACGTGAACGGAGTTGATAATATTTATTCCTGATTTTAATAAATTGCCTATGATAATCATGCTTAGTGTCGCACTTAAATATTCTAAATGACCTTTAGCAAGTGTCTAATTTGACCCCTCGTCACTACCTCTCTGAGATTAGGCGGGCGACTTACTGAGTACACATTGTTTTTGTACTCATGCTACACTTGTTGTGCATTTTATTGCACATGTATTTTCATAGAAATGTGGAGGATTCAGAGACTTAGGCAAGCTGCATCATCCGGAGGCAACCCGCAGCTGACAGAGTCCCCCCTCGTATTGTATTTACTTTCATTTTTAAACTTCCTTGTACAATTTGTATTTCGGACAGGCTTTGTGATGATGGTATAAATTCTTAGAGATTTCTCATATACTTGTGACACCGGGTTCTGGGATGTGTTGGGATATACTTGCTATAGTTTAATATTTAAACTATTATTTTACTTAACACATTTTTATTTAGTTAATATGTAATAAATTGCAAGGAAATGTTTTTTATAAATGTTTAAACCGGAAATTATTTCGATTAATTAATGATTGGCTTGCCTGACAATGATGTCCGGCGCCATCACGGCCTTATAGATTTTGGGTCGTGACAATATGCTATCAGAGCTCTAGGTTCCCTTAGGTCTCACGAGTCATGAGCAAGTCTAGTAGAGTCTTGTGGATCGGTACGGAGACGTCTGTACTTATCTTCGAGATGCTACAGGGCTGTTAGGAGTACTTCCCTTCTTGATTCCTCATCGTGCGATTTGATTCTTTTGAGGCTTATGCCTATGTTTATTCCTACTCAATCTTACGCGGAGCGAGCGCTTGCTATGAATTAGGAATTTGAGGAATTGAAATGGTGTTACGGATGTAATTCGAGATGTTTCCATGTCTAATTGGTTGGGGCTGTTTTTATTGCCCTACAAAAGAATAATATGTTGTTTCAGCTCAGTAGCTGTGTTTCTGAGAGTCTTAAGGGTATGCTCAGGTAGTGATGATTCTTGCGATCGGTTATCACGCGATGTCGATATAATAGATGCTTGGCTATTTGTTGGGGGTGATGAATGGTTTGAAAGGAGGTCTTCTCAGAGTGTGATTTCGGGATTTCGGTATTTAGTTCCGGTAGAGAAAAGGCATTTGGATTATTGAATGGTCCGGTTGGGGTTGATAAAGTAGTAAGACTTGGTGTCTTCAAGTGAGGTGGGATATGCACCTGTGACGTGAAGTCGTCGTCATTGATCGAATGGAATGTGTTAAGTTTGTTGGTGCTATGGTTTCTTTAGTTGCGTAGGGTTAGAGTATTGAGAAGAAGTATTGAAGAATGAGGTTGGCAGAGACCGTGAGGTGCGGCGATTCAGTATCGGATAAGTGTTGATAATGAAAGCAGCTAGAGAAAGATGATCTTCGGAGAGATTGAAGTCGTGGTGATCTTCTGGTTTGAGAGCTACAGAGAATGATCATGGAGTGAGGCTAGGCAGTTGTTCCATTTCTAGGAGGCCAGGTGTAAGAAGCGAAAGTCGAGCAGTTGCAAAGTGGGGGAGCGACAGCATAGTTTGGAATTTGAAGATATTGTCGCGCATTTAATGGATATCTATGAGGAGCGGACGGACTAGTAAAGTTGGTAAATGAAGCAGGGCGTAGGATGGGGGTATTGAAGTCGCAGAGAGCGTGCATTTCAACGTCGTTGGAAGGTGTCCGCGGGTGATTTCCACAGGTGGGTTATCTCCTGTGAATAGGTTAGCGGTGGCATGGTTGGCAGGTCTCTGTGAGGGGTTCTAGTGGCTAGTCGGTAGGAGGAAGAATGTGTGAATGATGCTAGAGNTTGCATGGGATTTGATTAATGTGCGCTAAAGTTGGCCCTGTCGGACCAGGGTTAGGCTTTGGAAGATTCAGAATTTCGCTTAAGGCATAGGTGTGCTGTCGGGATAGTGACTCGATCACGTGCTTCATTGAAAATGGTGTCCATGTGCTAGAAGAGCCTTGGAGTTGTTGTATTCGGGGCCAGTCAGCGTGGGTGACTCTCAATAGCGATCCTAGTGAATTCAAGGTTAAGAATGCGGCATTTAAGGATTTCAGGCAGCAGTTTGATCGAGAATCGAGCTTTTGCAGAGAAATTTCTGAGAAAAAAGAAGATGGTTAGAATGTTATATGATATGTTTCAGCGTGCAGGATAGTATTGGAGGAGTGAGAGAAATAAACTTCGGATTGTAGAAAGATTATCAGGAGGGTATGAGACGGGTTGCGGGATTTAGGCAGCATAGTCTCGTGAATCAAGGTCACTCGGGATGAGTGAAGGTTGAGTTTTCTATGAGTTGAAGGAAGTTGTTATTATTCCTGAAGCGATTGAAGATGATTAAAAAAAGATAGATTGATTATCCATGGTTGAAATGGTACATTTATGGCAGTGATCAGTTCCTTCGGTGTGATTAAGTTATGCATGTGGTTTGTGCCGGTGTGTGCGGGGCTTGTCGACCGTCGCAATGGATTTCATGTGGGAGAATTTGAGTGTTATGGCCTTTCAGGTGTAGGAGGATCCCAGAAGGGTTATGGTGGTATAGACTACTACTTAAGGATTTGCATGTTGGGTGATTGCGGGATGTGTTGAGATGATTCTCTTGAATTGAGTTAAGTAAAAGGTTTCTATATGATGAAGTGTTCACCCTATTAGTGGTTCAGAAGTTAGGATGGAATTCTTGCGCTACCTCATATTGGAATGTTAGGTGCGGTAAGCAGTATGTAACTGGGAGTAAGAATCAAGATCGCAATTCGATGTTAATAAGGATGTCATGAGCTCGGAAGAACAAGAAAAAGTGATTTGAAAGTTCAGAGTAAGCTGGTGTTGTCTTCAGTGTCACCTGAGATTGATATTCGGTGGAAGAGGCTTTGTACCCTGGTTATGGGTTCTTGATTTGTCTTACAGCATAGTATGGCCAGTGGTGGATGTGAAGACTTGTTGCCTTGTGTGTAAGTTCGTGGAAGCATGGCAACGAAAATATTGTATAAGTGTGACATGTAGTCACTTGATGGATTGAAGATTTGGACTGAGTATAAAGAAGTGCAATATTGCTTATTTGAGAACTTATGCCTGGAAGACATTCAGTTCATTTGGTTGTGGATTGTGGGGTGTTTGTACCGCCTATGATGGTTATTCTTGCGTATTATGAGGGGAAGTGGGTTAATATGGACCCAGGTAAGGCTATTAGCCTAGTTTGGTGCGAGCAAGGTAGACTCGATGTTTGTGTATGGATTTAAATATGATTATGGGCGTCATGTGAGATAGATATGTTCATTTCAGTATAGCGCTCCTCAAGGAGGGGTGTTGGGATATCAGGTGTTGTTCCGTCTTCGTCAAATTCATGCGATATTGTGATTTGTGCCGTGTGAGTTGTGAAACAACTTGCTAATTTCCTATGTGTTGAGGTCCCGCGTAGTGGGGATGTTATGTGAGCAAGATAGCTCTTGAGATCCAGAGAGAGAGAGAGAGAGTGTGTGTGTGTGTATATATATATATATATATATATATTGCACCTCATTTGTGCTTGAGTTTTGTAGCATGCGGCTTTATCAGTCTCCCCATGATGGTATTATGCACTTAGCATGCTTATGATCGATATTCAGCAATTTGTGATAGTGAGAAAATCAACTCTGTATATATATATCTTCTTATGTAAATTTTATGTGTGGATCGGGTGGCACGTCGCCACGGGTATGTTATTTTGGATCGGGTAGCACGCCACAACAGTGTGATGATGAGAAGGGTTAATATATATTTATTTTTCTTCTGTTTTACTTCCTATTTTTCTGAGAAAAGTTCATATTAGTTGCGTGAGTTGAATAGTCCCTTCCTGAGTCGTTTCTTATTATCATGTTGGAGTTATGGCCTATTGGCGTGATGTGGTATCATGTGAGGTTGTTGGTCATGTTTAGGGTGATTTGTTGTCTGAGCAGTTCATACTTGCTAAGACGAGATTATCGGATCAGGGATCAGTGCGATAAGGTTATGTGAAGTGTATATTAAAGAACAAATACCATTATTCGGGTTCATAATGAGGTGATGATTCTAGTCAAGAGGATATATTCAATGATTTGCTAACTCTGTAGTTGGGTATGAATTTCTGCACATTTCCTCCGTTGTGGTGGTATCGTCAGCATTATAGCAGGATGTATTTATATATATCATGAGGTGCATTGGGAGCATCAGGTTCGTGGAATTTTGGCTATTAAGGTTCAGGGAGCGTCATTGTGGTTAGAGGATGAATTTTGCGATGCATGGTGCTAATTCAGCAAATGTATGCAGCCATGTTCTGGTATATCGTGTGGTGGTTCATACGACGTTTATATGTTGGAAGTAGGCCTAACAGAGAAAATTTCAGGTGTTGGAACTAGGTTCTAAGCTTATTATATGGATAAAAGAAGAAATCTTTAGATTTGATCAAGCTAATGTACTCAACTGGGTTGTGGTAGCACGGTCAGGTGCTCGAGGTGTTAAACAGTGATTTCAGATAACTCCAGAGCAGTTCTTAGCACGTTCGAGGACAAACGTCTATTTAAGTAGGGGAGAATGTAACGATCCGGCCGGTCGTTTTGAGCTCTAGCGCGTTGTTCAGCGGTTTGAGGCCGTGAGCAGCTTTATTTCAGGTATTATGACTTGTAGGTGTGGTCGGAATTGAATTTCGGGAAGTTTAGAGTTGATTTGGAAAGAAAATTTTCATTTCAAAAGCCTTAAGTTGGAAGAATCAACTAAGATTAGAATTTTGAGTAAACAACCTCCGAATCAGGATTCGAAGGTTCCAGCAGGTTCGTATGATGATTTCGGACTTGGGCGTATGTCTGGATCAGGTTTTGGATAACCCGGGAGCGTTTCGGCGTATAATGTGGAAGTCAGCATTTTTGAAGAAATTTCCTAAGTTTGGCTTGAAGCACATTTCAGCGATGTTGATGTCCGTTTGGGATTCCGTTTGCCTGATTACTGGCCTCAAATATTAAGTTGTCAATTGAAATGACAGAGATTTAAAGTTATTAAAAAGATTTTGGAAGAAGTTGTTCCTTGGCGTCGATTAATTGTTATTTGATTAAATCACCCGTGTTGATTAATTTTTATTAATATGACGAAGATATAAAGTGTTAAACGTGAACGGAGTTGATAATATTTATTCCTGATTTTAATAAATTGCCTATGATAATCATGCTTAGTGTCGCACTTAAATATTCTAAATTGACCTTTAGCAAGTGTCTAATTTGACCCCTCGTCACTACCTCTCTGAGGTTAGGCGGGCGACTTACTAGTATACGTTGTTTTTGTACTCATGCTACACTTGCTGTGCATTTTATTGCACAGGTAATTTCATAGCAATGTGGAGGATTCGGAGACTTAGGCGAGCTGCATCATCCGGAGGCGACCCGCAGCTGACAGAGTCTCCCTCGTACTGTATTTACTTTCATTTTTAAACTTCCTTGTCCAATTTTTATTTCGAACAGGCTTTGTGATGATTCTATAAATTCTTAGAGATTGCTCATGTACTTGTGACACCAGGTTCTGGGATGTGTTGGGATATATTTGCTATAGTGTAATATTTAAACTATTGTTTTGCTTAACAGATTTTTATTTAATTAATACATAATAAAGTGCAAGGAAATATTTTTCATAAATGTTTAAACCTAAAATTATTTTGATTAATTAATGATTGGCTTGCCTGACAATGATGTCCGGCGCCATCATGACCTTATGGATTTTGGGTCGTGACATACAGGGTACCAACCCTGGTTACACTCATTCCTAGTGATACAGGGCGCCAATCCCTGGTTGCTTTCCCTTCCAGTGATACAGGGTACCAACCCCTAGTTACATTCCTTTCAGTAATACAGGGTGCCAACCCCTGGTTACACTTCTTTCAGTAATACAGGGTACCAACCCCTGGTTACATTCCTTTCTAGTGATACAGGGTACCAACCCCTGGTTACATGCCTCCTTAGTAATACAGGGTACCAACCCTTGGTTACATTCCTCTTCAGTAATACAGGGTGCTAACCCCTGGTTATATTCATCTTCAGTAATACAGGGCACCGACCCCTGATTACATATCCGCTGGTAACGTAGGGTACACAATCCCTCGTTACAAAATTTTATCTCGTTTAGCTAGTTTATACTATTGTTTTCATCTGTCTTTCAATAAATTAGATAGTTTATAGCTTTCTCTAATAACTCACAAAATTTTTCTAGTCCAAACTGGGGCAGAAAATTTTTGTTCGTCTTTGATGGCTTTGCAGGCCCCGCCGTACAGCACATGTTGTGACGATTGGAGCTTGCAGTTTCAGTTATCATCAAAGGAGGATCACATGATAGGTTGAATTAACTTTGACAATGTGTCAGCAACCCAGCTTCTCAAGATTCATCTTCTCAAATTCTGATCCATAAAGCAAGCAATTGAGATTGAGTCATAATCTTTTCTTTAAGGAGAATCAAGATCCAATCTAAGATCAACACAAGCGAGCAAGTCAAAAATCAAGATTTGACTCCAAAAGACACATAGATAGGAATTTTGTAACTCTTAGCTTGAAGCAATATGTAGTTCTCTTTTCCTTTTGATATTAACAATAAGTAACAGTAACAACGACAACAACAACATTAGCAACAGCGGTCTTAAATATTGTTCCTGGTAGTTTCAGCTACCAAATTTTCCATGAACCACACTGACCTGATTCCTTTATAGCCAAGGATATGTAGGCAACCTCGAAATCAAGGTTCGGTCACCTTTTTTCAAAAATGCTTTCATTGGAGTATTATGTGAGAAAAAATTAGCCATGGCATTCACTTTTCTTTACACGAAAACTCTTCATATTCTCGAGCAAAGAGGGGAAGCTGTGAGTACCTAATTTTTGCTCGCTTCGAATTCTCCTACAAATACTAATTTTTGGATGATTTTAGGTTATTTATGCATTTTTGTTTGCATTCCTTCATTAAAATACAAAAAAATATTTTTACCTTCTATTTGTATATTTTAGTTTGCATCTTTAAATTATATATACCAAAAAGTAGTTCCTTTTCTTTATTTGTGCACTTTTAGTATTAAAATAGACTAGTTTAAATTTAAGGGGTAAGGAATGGCCGAATTTGAGGCAAATTGGCGGCCCAAATCAACCAACCCAATCCAAATGTTGGCTTGCCAAAACCTAGATCAAAACGACGTAGTTTCACTTAATGAAGCTGAGAGCAAATCTCATCCATTCAATCCCTTCAATCCAATGGACCACATTTCATCTCCCTTTCCAAATAAAACAACCAAAAAATCAGATTTTTTGGGCCATTTACCTGAACCCTAAAGACATCTCACTTGCCATCTCTTCTCTCTCTCTAACCCCTCTCTTAAGTTGCCGCCTACACCACTGCCACCACCGTGCGCTGCCGCCTATGGTGCTCCAAACACCACTAAGTTTTCACCATTTCCTCGTCTCTTCATCCTTTACTCACATCCGAACCCCAAATCCTCAACCTCCATGAATCTTCAAAAAACTGAAACCCTAGCCACCTATTTCTCTTCAAATTTGACAAGTTTGAGACCCCACCACCACTTAATACCTACATGAATGTATACGTCTCCCCCTAATCTACCATTCTTTCTTGGTTTGAAGTCGAAACTCCGGTGGATCAATTCCGGCGGGTTGCTGACAATTTCTACTTTAGCTCGAACAAGCCTTTCTTTTTTCTTAGTTCGTTATTCGACTTTAGTTTGATTGGAGTTAATAGTGACGGGCCAGTAATAAGAAGAGCATGTCCAACGTCAAAACTTCCTCCATCACTGCCCGAATCACCACCACTGTCGCACCATCAATGTTTCAGACACTCGAGTTTCTGGTACTCCCTTGTGCCCCTTTTCTTTTTGTTTCATTGTAGTTTGCTCAGGTCTAAAAATTTTTATTTTCTTTCTTTATTTGATCATGTGTTTTATTTATCTTTAGTTAGTCGTTAGTTAGTTTAGAGTCAGTAATGATTAGTCGTCGCTCGTTGATTTCAAATTATTGTGTTGTTCGGATTCCTATCTCATAAGTTCTGCTAGTAGTTTTGGAGTTAGTTTTAGATTCAACTTTGTAAATTTTAGCTTTAATTGTAGTTTCTGTTATTTCACGTTTAATTCGTCGTGTTAATTAACTGAAGTTTCAGCATTTTTTCAACAAAATCGTTGGTCAGTTTAGTTAAATTGAAGGTTTAAAGTATGTTTCTCATGTGATTATTGTTCACTATGGTTAATTCATATTAAATAGAGTTTGTTGATATAGTTAGACATATAACTAAGATAGTCGGTCACTTGTTAGATTCCTCGGTTGTTGGATTTTTGTTGTAGTTGATCATTCACTCAATTAGGATCGTTTTGTTTGAGACGCACATGTTTTATGGTCGAATTTAACATCAAGTTAAATCGTTCTTAATATATATGTGGTATGATTTTGTTTGGTTTAGCTTAATTGTTTGATTTTTGGTTTGTTGGTAAAATTCTGCCTTGTTACTACCAGATTTGGCCAATCCAAGTCTGGTTTGAGATCTATTTCTATTGAATGAATGAATTGACGATAAGGGGGAAGGGTAGTAAGGGGTACTTTAGTGTAGGGTCCGTGTTTGGTTGCTTTCACTGTTGCAGAATGTTTTGGAGTACAATACTCCAAAATTCTGTCCACGTTTGGTAAGAAAAACTGTTCATTGGCAAAAATTCTGGTTTTGGACAGATTTTTGGTCAAAAATCCATCATTTTGGACAGATTTTTAGGCTAAACAAAATCTGTCCCAAAGTCCTTTCTTCTCCTATATAAAGAGGATTTCTTCCCTCAACACATCTTGAACTCTAAAAAAGACACATCTTTTGCACGCATTATTAAAAATATCTTTTCACACATTTGAGAGAGTAAAATCAGCTGAATACTCATACTGCTAAATTTTTCTGGTTCACTAATTTGATGTTGATCCTGCTGTCGCGCTGTTGCTGTTGCTATTTGTTTTTCTAAAATTTAGACCCTCCATTGCTAATATCTTCTTTTTGTTGATCAGGTACTTTCTCAAATGTTGTACTACTCTTTGGATCAAGAGTGAATGGAAATGAAGTGATTCAAGTCCTTTTAGTATATTGTGTTTGTGTATGATCCGTCTTATTTTAAGTACCAAGCATGTATAAGAGTTAGTTGAATTTTTTTTTAGTAATTGACATGTTTAAATGATGTTTAGGTCATTGTTTGTATTGCTTGAATACTTACTACATTGAGATTATGTTTATGCCCAAGTAGGAACCCGTAATTTGATGTTAGTATTCAAAGCATGCATATTTATCACTTCTACTTTAGGTTATTGATTAAAATCAGTTGAGAATACTTCTACATCATGCTGATATTTTTATGGTGTTAATTTGTAGACAGATTTTTGGATAAGTGTACTTTAAGCTTAAAGCTCTAGTTCTCAACAATAGTGGAGTTACTTTTCCAGTTTAATTTTTGTCTGCTTAAGGCCTGTGGTGAATTGAGTTGGTATGGGTTATTCAGCTTCAACAGGGATGAGTATCTAAAAGTTTTCAATTAGTTTACTATTGCAATTATTGTTAAATTAAAAGAGAGAAAAAAGGATACACTAGTAGGTTATTAGTTGATTTGTAGTAGTGGATATGCTTTAATATGTATGGTCCAAAGTGAACTCAAATTCTGCCAGATCCATTATGAGGTTAAGCATGCTAGTAAAGCTATTTATCTTTAATAAAAAGGTAGCTTAATTCCAAAAGTAATAGAAATGGTCTAGCAGCCCAATAACAAAGAAAGTGGTCCAATGTCATTTTAAACCCAACAAACAAAGCTGGTCCAAGTTTCTAATTACAAGCTTTTCAAATAGTTTTAAATTCACCATATTTTCTTTTAATAATTGTATAACTTAATTACCTATGTAATTTAATCACCTTAATAATTAATTTAAACGTTAGACAATTAGTAGGCGCACTTTAACTCACGGAATCGCTTGTGTAGCGTGATGTTTAACATTCAACAAATTTTAATTCAATAATCTCATATCATTTCTACTAGCTTTAATAGATTCCTAATTTAATTAATCCTTTTATTAAAATTGTGGATTCGCTTGCGTAGCGCGATAGTTAATTTTTAATTAATTTCTTTAAATATAATAACATTATTTCTTTTTTCAAAAGTAATAATGTACTAATAATCTTCGTCATAACTGTTGATTCGCTTGCGTAGCGCTGTTATGATAAAATTAACAAATTCATCTCGATCACGATTCACTTGCGTAGCATGGTTATGACAACGTTATTCTGTCCAATATCATTTTTCTTGATAAATCTAATAATCAGGAAGTAAAAGCGGATAGGTAAAACATGAAAATCTTATAAATCACAGTTTTGTTCAAAATTAATTCAAGCCAAGTTTTAAGTCAATAAAGCAATCGTGCTAGAACCACGAGACTCGGGGACTGTCTTACACCTTCTCTCCGGTCAACAAAATTCCTTACCCGAACTTATTTTTCGCGGACCGATAAAATAGAGTCAAACTTTCTTTTGACTAGGGATTCAAATAAAAGGTGACTTGGAACACCGAAAAAAATAAATTTCAAGTGGCGACTCTGTAAATAAAATAATCCCTACTCAAGTTTGTCACTTTAATTGGAAAAACTCTTTAACCCACAAAAATCCAATAACACATATCTTTTGGGGTTAGAAAAGGGGTGTGACAATAACTAGGTAAAAAAAATATTTTTGTGTATATATATATTATATATCGAAAACAACCTCTCTGTCCCATAGAGATAAGGTCTGCGTATACACTACATTCCCCAGACCCTCACTTGTGGAATATACTGGGTCGTTGTTACCCAGGGACTCAAACCCGAAACCTTTGGTTAAGGATGAAGGAGTACTTACCACTCCACCACAACCCTTGTTGATGTTGTTGTTATTGTATATTATATGTTGAATCTTCTTACTCTTTTATACATTTACTTCTTTATATTTTGATACCCTATAATATGGCTTTGCCGCTAATTGCATCTACTTAAGAAAACGTAAAGATAAGACGAGGAAAAAAGGGAAGAAAAGAATTACTCGCCACAATATTTGTCAAACTGACAATCCACCGATAGCTGTGCTGATATTTGATTAATTTTTCTTGACGAAATTGATATACACAGATTAATTATTATTTTTACTAATAACATAAATGCCAGTATTTGTTTCTTTAAATAAATGCTATATTAAACAAGATTCATGTCCTCTAATTGTTAATGGGTCACAGTTAAGTTATTATTAGAGACAGTTAAAACAATTTCATATAGCGCAATTTGAATTCTCTCTTAGTAGTCATGTAAAATTATACCATAATAATAAATCTGATATAAATTATTTCTCTATTTTATTTGTGTTATATATTCAACGCTCTATTTGGAAAAATATTTCAGCACAATATTCACTAAAAATCACAGGTATTTTACTTATTTGGAGTTCTAATATGGGTTAATTATAAGTAGATTACACGAAAAAATTAAATTATTGGGCACGCTAGTTTTCAAATTTTAATTTAAACAACATCAGAATTGTGGATGATAAAATCCACTAGTGGACGTTTAGGATTGATCTGCTCTTGGCTGGGCCGGAGGACAGTCATGCGCGAAGGAACATCGAAAAAATAGCACGGACTAGTCAGTTTTCGGACTGATAATTAAAAAATAGTCAACATTTATAAAGTCATTAAAAAATAACCATTATTTTGATGCAACATGAAAAGTTCCAGCATAATATAGTAGAGATTGATGCACTTATGAACTTCTAGCATATTATTCTGGAATTCCAGCACACAAAAAGTTCCAGCATAAAATACTGGAGATTGAAGCACCTGTGTATGAACTTCCAGCATATTATGTTGAACCAGTATAATATGTTGTAACTCTAGTATATGATGGAGTTCCAGTATATTTATACCAGAACTCCATCATAATATACTAGAACTCCAGTATATGATGCTGGAAGTTCACATGTAAAAAATTGGAACTTCAGTATATTATGCTGAAATTTTTTCAGGAATTTGAACAGTGTTTTCGTTCAAATTTATCTTTACATAAAAAGTGGTTAAATTTTTAAAATTATGACTATTTTTCAATTACCACTTATAAATCTGGTATTTTTAAATTTCACCTAAGACATCACGTTGGCTGGGCTGGGCTTGATCTCCTTTGGGCTGGACCTGTCGTTGCACTAGTTGGGCTAGTCCAGGTCAGATTTTGATCACCACAACAATGTAGTTCAAGAATTAGTCAGCATTACTAAAAAAAAGCAGCATCTGGGAAAGGGTCTCACCTCAAGGGAGTGTGAGAGTCAGATAAATCTGATACAAACATAAATTATTAATTTTACGGTTCAAACTCGTAACCTATAGATACACACAGAAATAACTTTATCGTTGCTCCAAAACTCCAGCATAATTACTGGTAATTTAATTATTCTTTGTGAGAGGAGGTGGACTCGAAAGTCAAAAGGAAGAAATGAAGGGAGAAACTAGAGAATATGGCGGAGCCACATAGATCGAAGGATGGTTAATTAAACACCATTTATTGAAAAATTATCTAGCGTATATAGAAAATTAATGTGTATATAGGTAAATTTTTTGGATATATATATATTATATATATTAAATCTTGAACATCTTTGACGAAATTTTTAATTTCGCCACTGACTAGGGATATCTGTAACGTTTGCATGTCTTGATCAAAACAAGGGCAAAAGATTTCCGGCTAAATTGAAAATGTACATGCATGCATGTTCACATAATGAATAACAAAAGCTATAGCAAATTAAAACAACTCTAGTTTTTTATATTAAATTTTAACTCTTTTATTTATGATTTTGATTGATTTTCTAAGACTTAGAAGGTACTAGTAACTAATTATTAATGATATAGTCCAAGGTCATGGATTCAGGAGCTTGAGCTGAATCTTCAGGAGAAGGAGCTGGTGCAGCCTGTTCTGGTTCATGAGAAGGTTGATCATGTTCATGGTGATGTTGATCATGATGATGATGGTGATGTCGATGATGATGATGATGATGTCGATGATGATGATGATGATGATGATGATGGTCATGACCATGCTCAGGAACTGGTGGTGCAGCAGATGGTGAGAGAACTGGTGTTTCTTCTGAAGGTGCAGGTGAACTAAGCGAGGCTTCTTCTGGAGATGGCGAAACAGCTGGAGAACTACTAGAGATGACGTCTGAAGAAGAAGAAGGTGAAATATCTGCTGATGAAGAAGATGGTGATATAAGAGGAGCATTTGTGGTTGTAGAAGACATATGTGGAGCTGGAGCTAGAGCTTCTTCAGGAGAAGGTGTGGAAATTGGAAGATCATCAAAAGAAGGTGAAATTCTTGAGATTTTAAACAAGTCTCTTCTTAGGGAGAGAGTTGGAGTAGAAAACATCAAGATAAGAGCAAGGACTAGAAGAGAAAGATGTGAAGAATGTGAAGTGGCCATTTTTGTAAATCACTTAGTTGTGATGATGATACTTCAATGGTGAAAAATTATGAATAAAACAGTGGCTTATATGGTGGAAGAATGGTGTTGTGGAATTAAATTCTTGTTTATCTCCTCTTTGTTTTGTATTTACCTGCATTTAATCAAAATTGCCTCAATCTTGCTAGAGGTTTGGTAGCATTAAATTATAAGTGATATTTTCAAATGTCTATAATTGAAGAAATTTCAAGGCCAAATATAATAAGACATCCTTTTTTGGCTTATCGGGTAAGAAAAATAAAGTTGTGATCAAGCCAATAATGGGAGTTTAGTATGAACTCATAGTAAGAACTTGGTTGAAATCTTGAATAGTTATGTGAAAGGAAAAAAGGTCAAACCTCGAAGTTAACGACAAAACAAAAAGTACAAATAGAATTAAATTCTATGGAATTTATATAGTGTAGACATGGCCTTTTATGGAATTAAATTCTGCTTTATTTCACTTTTGCATAATTTTACAGACTTTACCTGCATTATTTTTAATTAAGAAGATTGCCCGGTTCGGCCAAGTCTTTCTAATAGCTAGTTTGGCCAAGTTTTTTCATATCTAAAAGTATCTTTTTTTTAAAGTTAGAAGTGTTTGATCAAGTTTTTTGAAGAAAAAAAAAATGCTTTTGAGGTAGAAACAGTTTTGGAGAAGCGGGAAAAAATAACTTTTTTTTAAAAGCACTTTTGAGAAAAATACACTTAGAAATAGTTTTTAAAAGTTAGGTCAAATACTAATTGATGCTCAGAAGTGCTTTTCAAATTAATTAGTCAAACAAAAATTACTTCTCACCAAAAGTACTTTTAAGAAATAACACTTTTCAAAATAAGTTGATCTTTGCGGTTTGACGAAACATGCTATAAATCCAAAAGCACTTTTTCAAAATTGAAGTATTTGATCAAGCTTAGAAGAAAAACAAGTGCTTTTGAGAAGAAACAGAAGTAATTTTGGAGAAACAGAAAAAGTAACTTCTCTCCAAAAACGTTTTTTGAGAAGTACTTTTAATAAAAATACACTTAAAATAGTTTTTAAAAGCTTGGCTCAGAAATAATTTTTAAATTAATTAGTCAAACACAAACTATTTTTTATCAAAATACTTTTGACGAAAACACTTTGAAAAAAACGCTTTGAATTTTTACGGCTAGGCCAAACATGCTATTAATTTTGTCAGACCTTTGGTAGCACTAAAATTTACTCTTTTCAAATTTCGAGTTAGTTTACAAACTTAATTCATTATCAAAGGGTTAACATTTTAGGAGCACATTCTTTTTTTGGCTTTTCCGTTTAAATATTTGTTTTGATCAATCCATTCTGTGTTTAGTATGAACTAATTATAGTAGGGACGTACATATGCAATATAACAATTAGGAATTATAATTATATGTGTATATTGCGTTCCACCTTTATATGCTTTTACTAGTTTTAAGGTACGCGCGTTGCGTGAGCACCCTATTATCAGTGAGTACAAAATTTTAAAAATTATACAAATAATTTTAAATAATATATTTTAGCTATTAAGTATAAATTATAATATAGTATAAGTTTCAGAAATAATGTATGCCAATTCTATTTAGTTAACTCAATAAAAGAAGAAATTACGCTATATTTAAATCACCAAATGCAATATTTATAACTTTTTCATATGTGCTGAATAAACTGCTAGAGAGAAGTACAAGGCGTTGATGTATACTGTATGTTTTTCACAATAATATTTGAACTCTTATATAACCTTTACGCTTCTCTAATTAAGAAAATAATTTGAAAAGGCAAGCTCGGATATTGCAAGCCTATAAGAGAAATTATTGAGTTTGAGGACAATTAAAACTTATCAAACACATGATGGTTATGAAAGAGTCCTAATTGAAGTAGGGTTCGATTAAAAGCTTGATTAATATTTATTTTTCTTCTTGTAAGGTTTTACTTTAGCATGAAAATGGAGAGTAGCGGCAGAAAACCGAGAGCTAGAGAATTCAATTTCTTGTGGTTTTTGGATTTGCCTCTGACTCTCCTCAGTTGTGCGATTATCTGTTTTCTAAGATTAATTAGCAGAATATATTTGAAGCAAAGGAATTAATTTATAGAAGATTGTAACAATAATCTCTTCATCTACTCTAAAATTAGGTACTCGAACTTGATGTATTACATTAAGTGTCTTATCATAAGAATTTTTAAAATTTGATGTTTAATTAGTGAGTATGGTTATGCTGAAAAATTGGAGAAATTATACCTAATAATGTCTATTAGAATGAGTTTATATTTTTCACACATAATATTATATGATTGAAGAGTAAAAATGTTGGGTGACTTTAAATTGGCATTTGGAGCTATTAATTTTTTTACTTTGGTTCATCCCACTTCATTTTTTTGGGGGTAAATGCATAGAGAAAGAATCATGAAAATCTACCTTAAAGTACAAAATTTCAGATAATATGATTGTGTTTTTTTTTTAAAATCGATATCTATATAACAAACTATTTGATTCTATCTTAACCAATTTTTTTGAATTTATTTTTCCTTCTTTATGGTCATTATTAATATATTAGTTTTTTTGTCTAAATATATTCATATTTATTATTATCAGCGTTGGTGACTTCCCTCATTAAAGCTTTTTTTGCCTTCAACTTACTCATAATCTGGCGTCGCAATATAAATAAATGTCATATCTATTTTTCGCTTCTTAGTTTTTCTTTATGTCCTCTTTGACAACTCTTGAAACCAATAGCCAAATAAAAATTAATTTTATTTTTTTAATTGATATTTCTAGCTTTTCTCTGTTTGCTTTTCAATAAATGATTATTAGTTTCCTGTTACAAACAGACGATTACTATCTTTTTTCAGCAATGATTACTATTCCGAAAATTAATTATAGACACTAAATTTTAAAAACAGAAAAATATATAATTTAATAATTAAGGATTAGTTAAATATTTACTGTTTGAAATTTTAAATAAAATACAAAGGACAAAAGTATTTTTTTTCTCTTCAAAAAATTTACTTTTTAAAGAAATTTGAGGTGTTTGGCCCAGACGAATATAAGCGCTTTTGAGCAACATAAATAATTTTTTCCTTTTGGGAAAAAAAGCTATAAATTCTAGCTCTTTCTATGAAGAACAAACAGAATCAGAAAATTAATTTTTTTAAGACAAAAATATCCGTACCATAAATTTATATTTCTCAAATTGTTCCTAATTTATTTTTCTTTTTCTTTTTTTGTTTCTACCATCCTTCTCTTCTCTTTTTTATTTTCGTGATATTTTTAATATATTTTTTCTTTTCCTATTCAGAATAATATCTGTATAAGAAAATCTCTTTTCTATATATAGTAATTTATGGAGTCAATTTTTAATTTATACTAAATGATGTATTAACATGTCCAATATTTTTATTTTGTATAACTATATGTTTATATTAATTAAAATCTTTAATATACATTTGCTTTATGTTTTATTGTTATTTTCGCAATTCAATACTCAAAATTACTTTTTGGAAAGATTCGCCGAATACGATTATTTGCTTATCAAATATTATAGAAAACACTTCTCAAATGAATTGGTTAAACACAAACTATTGGTTTTCAAACGTATTTTTTCAAAAAGTAATTTTAAACAAAAATACTTTTTAAAATAAACAATTTTTAACATCTTGACCAAACATGCTCTAAAGATATATGATATAACTTTTCCTTTTATCCAAAAGAAAAAATTATAGTAGGAATATATATGTTAAAAACTCGGACGACGATGCTAAACGGAGAGGTCAAAATTAAACTTTGAAGTAAAAGAAAAAGGAAATTGATTTTATGGTTCTCTCTATTTTCTGTTTTTTTCCCCTAAACTTTTTCCTTAGTGAAAATAAAACAAAATATTAAAAAGATACTGGTAATTTATTTGTGTCACATCATTAGCTTGCTAGATGTCAATCTACGTGCAGAAACACTAATTTGAGAAACTAACAAGTATTCTACTTGCTTTAATTTACCTCAATTCTTTTTCAAGAAAAGGATTAATAGCGCCTCTTTTTCTTGTGAAATCGGGTTTCGATATGTGACAATTCTTTTAAATAGGTATTAAAAGAGAATAATCGTCACCTAAAAGTTTCAAGGTGTGTTACGGCACCTATTTGCAAATAACTCTATTTTAACTAGTCTGTGCCACCAAAGATCGGGTAAGGGCTCAAATTACCTCAAAGAGAAGGTGTTAGACACTCTTTGAAGTCTACAATTGTGAGTCCTGACCGAACTTAAGACTATGTGGATCATATAATTAGGCTAGATGATCAGATAAATAAAGAGAGAATATAAAGGTCGAATACTTTTATTATAACACAATGAGAATTAGTACAAATCCTTAATGATTATAAGGATACAACTATAATGGTCTATATTACATGACTAGAGAGGGAGGGGAATCCTAAGTTTTTTAGCCAAAAGGATCACCCCGTGCAACATAAATAACATTTCACAACTCCTTTTAGATGGTAGTTGCTCATATTATTCAGCAAGCACATACTATCATCTCCTGCTACCCGATAACTATGTCGAAGTTGTTTACCTAAAGCGTGCTAATTCAATTCTAATTCTTGTCCTATGCGTGCACTAGCCGTCTCATGCCTATGGTCCAGGAGGTTTTGGACCTCGATTTGGGTGGTTCTAGACTTACTTGGGTTGATCAAAATAATGAAAACTAATCGCGCATACAAAACAAATAGAACTGCACATAACAACACAGAGTGGCTCATGTTAGCCTCCACATATAAACAAAGATGCACACTGACTAATTTTCTGATTAAGCAGTGGACGATTTCAGAATTATGAATTACCAGCACTAATTTTATAGACGTGTTTCTTAGGTAGGATACTGATGATAGGCTATAATTACGTATTTTAGTCGCTTATTACACTCCAGTTTACTGCACTTTAATCGAGTTTGAGCTTTAATCGCTAGTGTTTTGCACTAGCTTTGTGTTTTATATCTTGTAGGAGTGATTCCGAGCTATATAGATATTATGGAATGAATTTAAGTGATTTGGAGCTTTGAAGTCTGAGTAAAAGCTCAAGGAATTAAGCCGTGTTCGTGTTCGGTGGTCAAATTTGATAGTTGAGAACAAACGAAGACTCGAGGAGGCATATTATGCACTGTCTAGTAAAATGGACATAACTTTTTGATACAAACTCTATTTGGGATATATAATTTATGGTTAAAAATATAACTCAAAGGTCTAAAACTTTCATGTTTTACGTTTTCCCAAATTTCAAACGAAACAGGGTCAAAAATGCGATCGAAACTGTGACTGCGGACTGGGACAGAATAAAACCCCTCTAGCGTGAGATTAGCGCAACCGCGCTAGTGGCGGCCTGGAAACTTGTTCTTTTTCGCGTAGAAGAAGGTATAATTATTTGGGCCCGACCCTACTTAGTATATATACATGGTAGACGTTATTTTTGGGAGATTGGACATATTTTGGACACAAATTCGACCTAAAGAGGCAAGGAGGGCAATTGGGCATCAATCCATATCTCCTTCTCTTGTGATTTTTATAATTGTTCATGAATTCTTTTGTATTTTTCATCATTATTTTGAGTAGCTAACTTTTCTAATCTAAAGTTTTGGTGGAACCCGTTGGGGATGACTTTATTGTGATTTTAATATAGTTTTGGTTGGTTGTTAATCTCTATTTGTTCAACTACGTTCTTGTTGTAGTTGATTGAAGGGCCCTCAATTAGCTTTGCCTATTTATTATGTATCTACTTGATAGAGAGTGCATATTTAGGTATTTGTTTGAACAACACCACTCCATGAGTATAGGCGAGAGTCATAACCGAGGGTTTAGAGGTTGGATGAGAGATAACGATACCTCGGGTGCAATCTAAACTGAACTGTAATGCAATATAGCTAGTGTAACTTGAGAGAGTGCGTCTAGTAAATTATCATAATTACTTGAGAGAGATTTATGGTAAATAGGGTGTTCATGATTGATAGAGACAACTAAATCAAAACTATAGGAAGTATACAAGAAGGAAGTTCACGAATGGGGGAAACCATAACTTTAGACCTTTAATCCAATTGTTTACATCTTATGGTTAGTTAATCTTAAGTTTATTATTTTTGTTCAGTTGTAGTAGTAGAAACAACACAAAGTGATATACACAACGTTTGGGAAAGTTGACTATTGAGAATCTAGTAATCTAAAGACGACATTTGATACGTTAATTCCCTGTGGGATTCGACTCTGGGCAAAATACCCGGATTATATTTGCAACGCCCGCTTAGTCTTTTAATAGACATAGTTGAGCGTGATCAGTTACTGTCACGACCCAAAAACCACAAGACGTGACGGCACCTAACTCAACCCTCTAGGTAAGCCAACTAACATAAAATACAACTCAACTGAGATTGTAAGAGAATAGAGAATAGATAACTAAACATTTACAACTTCACCCAAGACCTGGTAATACGAATCACGAGCTTCTAAGCCTTGGAACTTCAAAATTGATACAAATAAATACACGTTATGTTTGAAGGTTACATAAACAAATTAGCAATAAACTAAACTACCAAAGACAAGTGGAAGCTATATCCAAACGAACGAACATCTTTCGAATCAGCTCCCGACGTCACTAGCAGTTCCGCTCCAAAAATCTGCACGCAATGTGCAGAAGTGCAGTATCAGTACAACCGACCCCATGTACTGGTAAGTATTTTTCCTAACCTCGTCGACGTAGTGACGATGCTTTTAGTTGAGAGATGATATTTGTTATAACCTGTACATTAGACTAACAGTATAGGCAGTTCAAAACATAATAGACAAAAGTACCGTATACAACTCTATGAGACGGTCAATAATTACTAGCAGAAATTACAGTAGAAGATTTACAATCTTTCCTAGTATAAGAAGTGTATCCAAGATATCAAGTCAGTTGCACGGTAACACCATTCGTGCTTCTATCTCCTCCATACCATATATAAATAAATTTATGTAACAAATCAATTAGCACGGCAACACCCTTTGTGCGTTCAACTCATCCTTCCAAATGTATGTATACAGAACCAACCAAATGACAGAAACACAATAACAGGAATCACAAAGTTGGAAATACGCAAGTAACAACAATGACAAGGATATACATGTGGGAAACAATAAAGGACTAAACGGAAAGCACATGAGTAATAACAACAATTGAAAAACAAGGGATGTCGACGTCAATTAACTAGAATTTTGGAGGGCTAAGTGCAAATATAACAAAAGAAGGAAACACATGATTTTTACAAGCTAACATGTAAGGGAATGAATGACTAGCAAGGTGGAATGCTTATACTAAAGTGCGACAGAATAGATACGACATGGGTATAATTTTAAAAGCAGGAAGTAGGCATGTCATATGCAAGTTAAGCAAGTAAAAGACATGGAAAATACAACAACAATTGAGATAGAGGTCAAGTACGGGACAATAACAACATGTCACACAAAGTATATAATTGTGACAATAACAACTCAAGGTAAAGGCAGAAATGTATACACGAAAACAGATATCACATCATAATGCATATCCCTCGTCCTCACCTGCACGGAAACACCCTTCATTCCATGACCTCACAATATTAAAAGCATAACAATATAAATGAAATGGAACAGCATCACCCTTCGTGCTTTTACTCTCACATGATATGGCACGGCATCACCCTTCGTGCTTTACACTTTTTCCTCACATGATAATGTATATGAAATGGCACAGCATCACCCTTCGTACTCTACACTCTTCCTCACATGATAATGTATATGAAATGGCACGACATCACCCTTCGTGTGTTACACTCTTTCTCACATGATAATGTATATGAAATGGTACGACATCACCCTTCGTGCAACATCACCGATCGTCGGCATAAGCGTACAACATCACATATGAGCGATCGGGAAGATTCAAAGTCATAGATTTCGAGCTAAAACAAGGTCGCACGATAAGGAAAGAAGAAAGGGAATTTTTTCCTAAATGCCCTGTAGCCTCCCGAAGATAGGTATGGACGTCATGATACCTATCTGCAGGACTCTACTTGACACTTGCTCATGACTCGTAGAACCTACGAACCTAGGGCTCTGATACCACCTTGTCGCGACCTAAAAACCACAAGCCATAATGTCACCTAACTCAACCCACTAGGTAAGCCAACTAATAGAAAATACAACTCAACTGAGATTATAAGAGAATAGAGAATAGATAACTGAACATTTACAACTTCACCCAAGACCTGGTAGTACGAATCACGAGCTTCTAAGGCTTGGAATTTCAAAACTGATACAAATACATACACGTTCTATTTGAAGGTTACATAAACAAATTAGCAATAACCTAAGCTACCCAGGACAAGTGGTGGCTATATACAAATGCACGAACATCTTCTGAATAAGCTCCCGACGTCACCAGCAGTTCCGCTCCAAAAATCTGCATGTTATGCGCAGAAGTGCAGTATCAGTACAACATACCCCATGTATTGGTAAGTATTTTGTCTAACATCGTCGAGGTAGTGACGAGGCTTTTAGCTGAAAGATGCTATTTGTTATAACCTGTATATTAGACTAACAGTATAGGCAGTTTAAAACATAATAGACAAAACTACCGTAACAACTCTATGAGACAATCAACAATTACTAGTAGAAATTACAGTAGAAGATTTACAATCTTTCTTGGTATAAGAAGTGTATCCAATATATCAAGTCAGTTGGAACGGTAACACCCGTCGTGCTTCTATCTCATCCCCACCATATATAAATAAATTTATGTAACAAATCAATTAGCACGGTAACACCCTTCGTGCGTTCAACTCATCCTTCCAAATGTACATATACAGAACCAACCAGATGACAGAAACAAAATAATAGGAATTACAAAGTAGGAAATATGCAAGTAACAACAATGGACAAGGATATACATATAGGCAACAATAAAGGACTAAACGGAAAGCACGTGAGTAATAACAACAATTGGAAAGAAAGGGATGTCGATGTCAATAATTGGAGGCCTAAGTGCAAATATAACAAATAATAAGGAAACACACGATCTTTACGAGCTAACATGTAAGGGCATGAATGACTAGCAGTGTGGAGTGCTTATACTAAAGTGCGACATAATAGATACGACATGGGTATAATTTTAAAAGCAGGACGTAGGCATGACATATGCAAGTTAAGCAAGTAAATGACATGGACAACACAACAACAACTGAGATAGAGATCAAGTACGGGACGGTAACAATATGTCACACAAAATATATAATTGCGATAATAACAGCTCAAGGTAAAGGCGAAAAATGTATACACGCAAACAGATATCACATCAAAATGCATGTCCCGCATCCTCACTTGCACAGAAACACCCTTCGTGCCATGACCTCACAAAATTAAAAGCATAACAATATAATGAAATGGCACGGCATCACTCTTCGTGCTTTTACTCTCACATGATATGACACGACATCACCCTTCGTGCTTTACATTCTTTCCTCAAATGATAATGTATTTTAAATGGAACGACATTACCCTTCGTGCTTTACACTCTTCCTCACATGATAATGTATATGAAATGGCATGGCATCACCCTTCGTGCTTTAAACTCTTCCTCACATGATAATGTATATAAAATGGCACGACATCACCCTTCGTGCTTTACACTCTTCCTCACATGATAATGTATGAAATGGCAGGGCATCACCCTTTGTGCTTTACACTCTTCCTTACCAAGCATATGATATTAATAAAATGACAAGGCAGGAAGTATAAATAACATCGAGGAGAGTGTTCAAGCGAATATTCCAACAAATTATCAATCACGGAATTTCTAAGACAATAATGATTCAATAAACCCTCAAGGGTCGTATAATTCAAGTACTTTCAACAATCTCACAATTTATCAGCAACACTAGTATAGAATCCAACATCTCAAAATATCGTCCGTAGCAATGTAGTAGTGATTACGCATAGAGATGACTAAACTAGACACATCAATGTATTCTCAGAATTATATCAAATTTGATCAAGTTATATTAGGTTAAATCTTGATTTCTAATATTTTATACTACTTTATTAATATCTATAAATCAAGTGAGGCATGAAGCAAGGAAGTTACGTGATTCTAAAAGACACAATTATAGCATAATTTACACCCGAGCATGATTAAACCCGGCAAATACATATACGCTTGTCACCTCATATATGTATCACACCCGCATGTAGCAAACAATGACAAATAGGAGAAAAAATTCCCTCAATAAAGTTAGGCAAAGCACTTACTTCAATTTGGCTAACTCAACACTCAATTTAGCCTTTTTCCTTTACAAGTTTGCCTCCGCTCGGCTCAATCTAGCCAACAACGACTTGAATACATCACACAAAGCAAGAGAAAACAATTTCAATTAATAAAGCTGTGATTTTTATTAGATTTCTAAAAAGTCAAATCCTGAGCCCGCTTGGTCAAAACTCGGGTCCTAGGGTAGGTCTTGACTACGCATGGCCTCACGAGTCCAAATTTGTGTTTTGTTTTCAAATTCAAGTCCTATTCGAGTCCCAATTCCCAAATTTTCATTTTCAAAACTTTGACAAAATCCCCAAATCATAGATTTCTCATGAATATTATGTTAAATCTGGTATAAAATCATGAAATATAGTTGGAAATTGATTAAAGATACTTACCCAATGATTTGGTATGAAAATTCCTTCATAAAATCGCCTTACATCAAAGCTAAGGTTCAAAAATATGAAAATGAAGCAAAAACTCGGAATTCTCAGGACTTAACAGGCTTCAGATGTCGCATTTGCGACAGGGGGTTCGCAAATGCGAACAAATTATCGTAAAAGCGAAGATTGTAAATTCCATGCTGCCATCGCAAATGCGACCAAAAGTGTCGTAAATGCGAACTTTGGACCTTTGCAAATGTGAGTCCTTTCCTCAGCATCCCAGCTTCGCAAATGCGAGGCAATTGCGATAGTCGCATTTGCGACAAAACATCGCAAATGCGATAAGACCAGTACCAGAAATCAAAGATTACAAAAAAACATTCTAAAACCAATCCGAATCTCACCTGAGCCCTCGAGGCTCCAAATGAATCATGCACCCAGGTCCAAAAACACAACAAAAACTCATTCGCGCGCTGAAATCATCAAAATAAATTCTAAAACCACGAATCAGATGCCAAAGCGCATGAAGATCAAACTAACTTCAAGAACTTCTTGAATCGCAACCGAGCTTCCGAACCATATCAAATAAACTCCGAATGACGCCAAATTTTGCAGACAAGTCACAATTGACATTACATACCTACTCCAACTTCCGGAATCAGAATCGAAATCCGAACCCGATATCAAAAACTTCACTCCCGGTCAATCTTCCCAAAAATTCAACCTTCGCCAATCCAAGACTAATTCAACTATGGACCTCCAATTACAATCTGGATGAACTTCTAAGTCCAAAATCAACCAACGGAGCTAATAGAACTGACGAAACTCCATTCTGAGGCCTCTAACTACCTAACAAAGTACAGATGCTCGAAATGACTAGTCGGTACAGTTACAGTGCTCTAGAAGCATGATATCTAATAATTGGCAATTGATTTTATAGTCTTATCCATATAGGCATGCTTTCTAAGTGAGGCAGTACGAATGACATGGCATTTGATTGATTATTAAACCTATACGCATAGCTTCTACATGAGCAGTACACCAAAATAATTGAAGCAACTAATAGACTGATTGTTTGAAGTCCTATAGGCATGATATCCAGATAATTGAAAACATCGCGTTGTTATGCCTTAAGACATATTATCTAATAATATTGAATAATAGTCATGGAAACAAGTATAACAAATACTGGGACTAAAATGGCTTGACAAATTAAGTGAGGTGTGTGTGGGACTCCTATAGGCATGAGGCTAACAACAAATAGAGCACATAAATATTATAGACATATTTTATACCCCTTCACGTAAGTACTAGAATACCCTTTCTTCCCCGATTTCACTAAATCCCCAATGTTTCAGTTTACAAGTTATTACAGCCCGAATCAAATATGAATAATTACATAAGAAGATCACTATAGGCCTAATGATAGACCCAGTATAGATAAACACACACTTTCTAAACTTTCAAGAACTCCAGTAGGCTCAGAACTCAGCTCATGAGACCAATAGTAAGTCTAAACTCAATAGCCAAACCCAACATTGCATAGAACAAATATCAAACCCAGACGAGAGGGCTCATACATGCTTACAAACAACAGACTAATGTTGAACTATCTAGTTTAGGAAGGAAGCCTGCACACTTATTCATTAAGATTGTAAAGCTAATCTCCACCTAAATGTACATACATATTCATGTGACATGTTTGCAGGAACACACATAAGACATGTTTGTGCTTGCAATTTTAGAATATAGGGTGACGAGATTGGTCAATCAAGGGGGTTAAACATGAAACTAGAAGAACCAGTAGAACTTAGTCTCCACATGACATAAAAAACTAACAACATAGGCTCATATAACATGTGCAACATTAACAGACATGTAGAGGCATATCACTTAGGTTGACATGGTAAGCACATATACATACTTAGATTTTCAGAACAACAAGTTTATAGCAAAGTATGAATTAACCTAAAAGATATTCATAACTAGGAAATTAAGGCATGAAGGTCACAGTCAGAGAATGGTAAGTAAGCAAACAAGTAGGCGTGGTTTATAATAGTCGATACGAATCCTAATCACAAAGATTTCTAATTCCAAAGACATTATAGTAGGAAGATATGTCAATATTAAGGTCAAGGATAGACACACTTTAGAACTTAAGCCAATCAATCATGCATGATGATAAAACCCAAGCGTATTGGGGTTTAACTAGAAACCCGGGTAAACACTGAAGAATGCAGGATTGAGTAAATACCAAATTAGCAACATGACTGGCTAAAACATTGAGATAGTAATGGGCATATGAGGCTCATGTAAGCAGGATAATAGAAAAACATACATGAAGGATTTATTAGAAATAAATTCATTCAAGCAAATTCTGGGTAGGAGGTAACCTCCTTAAGAATGCAAGAATCCAAGCAAGGAATGAGAAAAGGCTTTTTAAATAGAAACTAATGATCAGAATAACAAAGAAGACTGAAATTAATCAGAAATTATTAAAATTGCGCACACATAACAGGCATACATCGAAACTCAGAATTCTAGTAGGTTCAGATACTAGAAAAACACAGGAGGATAGGATAATGAGAACAAACACGAATACGAACAGAGGTAAGCAACATCACATTGATTCACAAAGGTCTGAACAACATGAACACAAACAAAAGAGAATAAAATCGCAAGAGTTTCATTACTCACCAATTTGCAGAATTAATGAGCTAATAAGATAGAGATTAAGAGCCAACAACATCCGTATCAGTAACATGGAGAGAATATCAAATACCCCAAAATTCCTAGTGCGTCAGAGTTCCCAAGGGCTTAAGGTGAACCCCAAGCAGTGCTCTCTCTGAGAGAGGTCAAATAGTTGAATTTCGGTGGCCTTGGCTTTCACCCGGCCACAATCAAGAGAGCAGAAATAATATATAAAGTGAAAGCGAGAGACCAGTAGTATTTTTTAAGCGATTCTAGTTCTGTCTAAAGGAGAAATTAGGGAGGGTTTATATAGTAGAAAAATTAAGTACCCAAACAAGGAAAATCAGTCGATTAAACACAAATAAGGAAAGAATAACATGCAAAATCGATTAGAATCAATTTAGGAGAAAATCAGGCAAACCCTAGTTTGATCGGAATCACAGACTGGCCGAAGATATTGTTAAATCGAGCTCGTATAATCTTGCCGTAGACGTATATAGATGAACAATCGTCCCAATATTACTGAATAGGTACAATACCTCTTGATTTGGGAGACTGGTACTTGCCAAAATCGGGCAAGTACTAGATTATGCAAGTAACAATGATATAATCCCAAAAAGGTAAGCAAATAAGTGTAAGAATCTATGAATGGATTGGATTAGGGGAAGAGCTAGAGGCGGCAGCTAGGAATTGTGAGGAGAGGAGAAGGTTCGAGAGGATTTGGGGGTGGCGGACGGGTAAAATAAGTTTAGGGTTTGGGTGAGGTTAATTTAAAAGAGGAGAATGAATGAAGGACGACCAGGATTAAAAATTGAGGGGGCGGGTCGTTTGAATTGGGTCGCAATCGGGTTTTAGTAAAGAGTCGTTTGGCTTGGGCTGGGGGTTGTTGGTCTAAGGATTTGGGCCAAATTTGGTGTGAAATTGGCTTTAAAATTGGGCTAAATACACAAAATTTATCAAAACTAATTTATAAAATTAATTAATAAATAATAAAAAATATTATTTATGCACTAAAATGATTGAAAATAATAATTTAGCATTATACAAATATAAAATGCTATTTGGCAAAAATAATGTAATAAAAAGGCACTTATGCATGAACATAGGCTATTATTGCAAAAAATTACATAAATAACTAAAATATAGATATAATTATATGAAATTATGTAAAAATATTTTAAAACATGTATTGGCTGTAAAAATAACAAATTTGGATGATTAAATCATCGCAAATAATTTAAGAGAATAATTAGTAAATATTCAAGTAATGCAAGAAAATTAATTTTAAAGCTCTAAAAATTATGGAAAATGTTTGTTTAAATCTTGTAAATTAAATAATGAATGGAAAATGACATTTTGAAAATATATATACTATTTGAAAAATGTGAGGGCAAAATTGGGTATCAACAGCAGCTTGTTTGGATGGCTGTTACCTGTTGTATTGTATCATATTGCTACTATAAATACAATATTTGTTTTTATTGTTACTTAAATTTTATTGTATCATATCGTTAAATCTGTCATTATGTAACGACACAAAATGCCACTTTACGTAATAACCAATTTGGTATGGTCGCGTCGTTACGTTATTTTTTTCTTCTCATCTCGCCCTTCATTATTAATAAATAATCTTATTTAATCATTTTTCCTATCTTATTATATAATAATTCTACTTCGTATCATAATTTTTTTTTATAATTGTAACGAGTTTGAGAATTTAAGTTCCGCTCGGCGGCATAAGGCCTTGAGCAACTTCATATTATGTATTCGGCCTATGTGTGTGGTTGAATTCAGTTATTGAATGATTCGGAGCCAAATCGGAAGAAGGATTCAAGTTTTGGAAGCTTAAGCGGTAAGAGTTGACTGAAATTTGACTTTTGTGTAAACGGCTGGGTTTTAAATGATTTCAACAGTTTCGTATGGTGATTTTGTACTTAGGCGTGCGTCCAGAATTGGATTTGGAGGTCCGTAGAGTGATTTGAAGCATTTCAGCAAAAGTTGGAAAAGCTGAAGTTTAGAAGGTGGAGAGGTTTGACCAATAGTTGACTTTGGTGATACCAGGGTCGGAATGAAATTTAGAGAGTTGGAAAAACTCCGTTACATCAATTGGGACTTGCCTGCAAAATTTGACGTCATTCCAGGCTGGTTTGGTAGGTTTCACCACGAGTTTTAGAAGTTGGAAGATTTGGAAGTTCATAAGTTCGATTCATGGTGAGATTTGTAGTTTCGCCGTTGTTTGATGGTATTTGAGGCCTCGAGCAGGTCCGTGTTAGGTTATTGAACTTATTGATATATTCGGACGGGGTCCCGAGGGGCTCGGATGAGTTTCAGATAGGTTTGGGTTGTGTTGCGCTCGTTTTTAATGTTTCAGCATCGTTTCTTCAAGAATAAATGGTACCACATTAAGAAAATGATCTCCAATTTCTATTTTTATTGAAGCATTAGATCCGTATTGTAATTATCGAGCTATAGCAAAAAGAATCGTCGGATTTGGACATCGTATGAGGAAGTTATACTCATTTTAGTGTCGGAGAAGAGAATTGGTGCTGGTGCTTCGCAGATGGGATGTTGGATCCGCGGAGCCTCAGGTGCGAAAAATGGTCTGCAAAGGCGGAAATGATAGCTTAAAATGCACAGGTGCAGATATTTTTGTCGCAAAAACGAAAATCCCTCAGTATAAAAAATCAGATCGCATCATTTTGGTATTTTGAGTATATCTTGAGTTCTAGAACTCCGATTGAGGTGATTTTCACTGCGTTCTTCTCGTATTTTCATGGAGGTAAGTATATAAGTATAATTTTTGTATTTTAATATGATCAGAGAAGTTCAGTTTTTTAATTAATCCATGTTTTGATTTATCAAAAACTTTTCTAAAGAGAATAATTGGGTTTGAACATTGATTTGGTATCGGAATTTGATGAAATTAATATGGTTAGACTCATAATTGAATGGGTGTTCGGATTCTATAAATTTTGTCGGATTCCGATGTGCGGGCTCGTGGTAAACTTTTGGGATCGATTTTTAAATTTTGATAAAGATTGAGTCTTTATGATCCATATAGTTTCTTATGAGTTTTATTTTTGTTAGATTTGAGCCGTCCGGAGGTCATTTCATCCAAGAAGTTCATTTATAGTATCAGTTTGTCTTCTTTAAGGTAAGTATCTTGCCTAATCTTGTGTGGGGGTGTGAACAACTATTTTTTGACCACACCCAAATTCTATACTATTTTTTGCTATAAATATTAATGTTATATCTAATCTCTAATTTTAAATTTTTATCTTACTCTTAATAGGTTCTATTTAAGAAAATTAAAAACAACAAAAATATTCACATTCTTAGAATATAGGATTTTTTCTATGTTTAAATAGAAGAAAATATATATATACATATATATGTATATATATAATAAATAAATATATATATATATATATATACATGTGTATCTTATCTTCTTTTATTCAATAAAAAAAAAAGAGTTAAGAAAAATAAATTTAAATAAAAATAAATAAATAAATAAAAAATAAAAATAAAAATAAAAAATAAAATAAAAACGGGAAAAAATAAAAAAAACAAGACCACCCAAACACCCCACTCCCTCA